>JAHLJT010009419.1:184505373-184536328 GCA_031308135.1 Acheta domesticus | reverse complement strand
TGGTTTGGTAATACCTAATATGATGGTAATATGTTTTATAGATGGTTTCTAATAAATTCGTCACAGTCCAGTAGCGGTGCAGCAGAAGTAGCTACCTAATAGTTCGCAAAAGACCAGTAGCAGTGCTTAAGACGAAAAATTTTAATCTAATAGCAATGCACTTTAAAATGAAATGAAATATAATTATAGTATTTAAAAAAATTGTAATTGATTAAAGTATCTAGTAATAACAGTCAATTTAATTCATTGAATTAAAACTTGAATCAATAACATTAAAGTAATAAAATCAAATATCGTGGTTTTGTATAAAATTGATCTCTCCTCTTTCACAAGGATTGGGTGTGAAGAAAGCCTGGGCAACGCCAGGTAGTTTGTTATTAAAAGTTTAAAATACACTGGTGTTTGTGACCAAGAAGGTGACAAACTGTTGCAATGAAATTTATTCCACAGATTAGGAACATCACAATATAAAAATGATTAGAATTACAGAACTGTACCTGCATTTTGACCTTGAGTATTTAGTACGGTGTGAAGCCGCCACGCGCTGCCATCAGAGCCTCTAGACGTCGTGGCATGGGTTCAAAAAGAGCCTGGATATGTGTTGCTGGGGAATACACCTTCACGTAGTTTCTACGCGTGACCACTAAGTATCCACAGTGGCTGCAGGAGGACCAGAATGAACAAGTTGCCGACAGATATATCCCAGAATGTTGGATGGGGAACGTGTTAGGCGAATGTGCAGGCCAGGGAAGCAGTGTTACCCGTCACAGAAAGCTTACACATTCCTCGTCACATGCGGTCGGGCGTTGCTCTGATGAAATATGGCATATGGAGTTGCTTCCAGGGGGAGCAGTACCTCGGGATCTACAACCTCCCTGATGCAGCAGTTGCTGTTTAGATTGCCCTCAATACGTATGAGGCCAGATCGCACATTGAGCCCCAAACCATCCCAATTGGCGTTTGTCCGCTATGGCGCGGAACAATGCAGCCTGGCAAATTGTGATCACCATGGAAGCGTCGAACACTATCGTTGCAGCACAAATTGGAGCGGGACTCATCCGAAAATATTTTGTCACTCAGCGTACCAGTGAACACTTTCACGTGCCTATTGCTGTCTTAGGTGTAGGTGGTTTATAGTCAACGGAATCCCACGCAGTGATATGCGTGCCACCAGTCCAGCCCCCAGCAGATGGCGTCGAACCGTCGACGCAGAAATGACCACACCTGTTGCAGTGCTCCAAAGTCGAGTCAACACTGTGGACGATGCCGTTCTGTCGGCCATGTCTGTATAGTCATGCGGACAAGATGGCAGTCATCTTGCGCTGTGGTCATATTGTGTGGTCCAGAACCCGCTCGTCGCTGTTTACGACTCTCCTCTATCCACAAGCATCACTGTCGTAGCAGCGCGTCACGTTCGAGCCGCAATGTCATAGTACGACAAACCCGCTTCCCGGAGACCGATCATTCTGCCCCGTTCGAACTCAGATACTGATATTGCATCCTTTAGCATCGGCGAGGCAAACTGGCATTTGCTTGCACGTTTCCACGTCGTTTGACGGCTCTGCACCGACTGAGTGTGGCGTAACACTGACCTGACGTGTCATACAGAGGAAGGCACTGGTAGGCCAACGTGCCACGTCTATGCAAATTTAATACTTATGGATACATTGTTATACTCATCCACCGATTTTTAAGTGATTCCGACCATTCTTTGTTTCTTTCTGGGTGCCGCAATTTTCACAAACACCAGTATATATCATAATTTATAATGTAAACAAACACTATATCATGAATAGGAATGTGGTATCCAAATTAGAGAATACTTGTGCTATAACAGCATAAAATAATGTAAGTACTCGTCTATTCTATTGTTTTTAACTTTCTTGCATGTTACATTTTCCTACATTTTACACTTTTTTCCATCGTCCCGTGGAAAGTGTAAATTAAGGGTTTTACAACAATATGTGGTTATAATTTACTATTGAAAATCTCAATATTAATTCGATTTTTACTCTTTTTTACAATTAGTTTTGTTAATGTATTGATGTATTTTCTCTCAACCAGTTCGCAAACCTTAATTAAAATTTCCTCAATTAGTTATCTCTCTCTCTAAAATATGATCTACTTGTAATATGAAAGAAAAATTGAAAATTGAGTTCGAACATTTTGTGTAAAGTACAATAATTTGATATTACCACATTACGCAGCGTTGCCTTACGCTGCGTTATGGCAATTTGAAAAGTTATTCCGAGAATTTCATTGTTGGACGACGTCATGGATGGGAGAGGGATAAGATAAAGAGGATTTATTTACTTAACGTTAAAGCTACAATACCTCTGAGTTAAAAAAGTTCCACAATATTTAATTCAGGGACTCGAAGGACCAAGAATTATCCTGCATCTATAAAAGGAATACGCAAGACTAACTATCAATAACCAGGAGACCAAAGCGAAGACCAGAAATGGAGTAAGACAAGGTTGCTCCCTTTCACCCCTTTTGTTCAACTTGTTTATAGAAGAAGCAATCAAACAATTTAAATGAATAACAAAGGGCATCAAATTAATGGTTTAGAAATACACTATTTAAGATATATTGATGACATAGCAATCTTAGCTAGTACAAGAAAAGATTTACAGAAAATGATAAGTAACCTCGAAAAAATTCAGCGAAGGTTGCTCATCAAAATTAACATAAATCTAAATTCATGATATTTGGAAAAGAGAAAAACTATAAATCAAATAAAATAATGTTACATACAACAGAAATAGAACATGTACACAACTTTTGTTATTTAGGTTGCACATTCATCGAAGACAAAAGCACAACAGAAATTAGAAGCGAATTACACAAGCAAAGAAGTCGTTCCTAAATAAAATAAATTTGCTCACAAATATCAACCTAAAATTGGATATTAGAAAGAAATTTCTGAAAAGTTATGTCTAGAGTGTCCTATTATACGGATGTGAAGGATGGACGCTTTTACAAACAGACAGGAGTCGTTTAGAATGACTGGTTTACTGTTTCCTGGACTGAAAAATTTCAAATAACGTAGTTTTAGAGAATGTGAAAGAGAATAGATCTCTACTAAAACCATTCGGAAGAGGAAAGCAAAATTCTTTGGACAATTTTTAGAAATAATTCCTAATCACAGTTTTGGACTGTAAATAGTTGGAAAAAGAGGAAGAGGGAGACCTAGAATGAAAATTTTAGAACAACTACAAACAGAACTACATTCCAGAAATTACACAGAGATGAAAAGGACAGCGGAAGACAGAATGTCATGGCGGCAGCGACAAAGCAATTTTTGACCTTTACTATGATGATGATTAAGGAAGAATAGATATGGATAAGATGGACATTGGTAGTTATTTCGTATGCCTCCATAAGGAGATATATTGGATGGCATTTAGTTCTAGATGTTCGATTTATGAGAGAAAGTATCCTTGCTTGCCTGTACAATGTGTTGCAAATATTATAACAGTTGAGGTCTATTCCATGTTTCTTTCCTTTTTAGTAGTAAAAAAGGGCTGCTCTTCCCTATTATCGAATAATTGCCACATTTATTTTGAATTTGTTTTTTGACTTATTCATGTGCTGTCTGAAGTGAGGCAGAAATTGCAATATTATATTTCAAAACCGTTCCAAGTAATGCCAGAAAATATGTGTTGTCGTAACCTCTCATTTTTTTCTAGATTTCCCTTTCCTCACATTTATTTAACAAGGTCAATGGAATGCAAGCGTACCCTTCATTTCGCCCATGCTATCAGTAATTCGCGGCAAAAAGTATTATTCTTTCATGAAGAACATGAGGGTTCAGGGCAGGAATTTATAGCTAATTTACCTTTGAAAATATATTTATTATATAGGAGCGAATATTTTGTCAACAAAACTTGAAAAAAAACCTCTCTTTTCTGTATTCAAAGTTCGACTAGAATATGGTTTAGGATAGAGATCACAGAATTATGAAAACGTGCACAAATTCACTTCTCCCCATAGCTCGTCACACACAGGTTTTAACTGTTTTTGACGTAAATAAATAAAAAAATAAAATAATTCCTAAGAATTTCACAAACTATCCCAAAAAATTACAAAACGTTCACTATTACAAATAAGCATATCTCTTACCTGTTTAACTAGTCCCAACTATTTTGGTTAATGGCCAAGGATATGTGGCCTGGCAATGAGGCCAAGGATAATGAGATATCAACCACAAAGGATAACATTTTTTAATATTTAGAAAATTTCGTCATACATATGTTTCGGTAGTGTTTTCCTCCCTTTCCATCAGTCTGTCCCCGAACAACGTGCGATGCAGAATATGGCGGCATACTGGGTCGGAACACTTTACTAACATTTAATTATGGGTGTTTAATCTGTGGTACTTGGGTAAGTACCTTAATTAATTAGTTTTCAAGCTGAATCGATTTATGTACATTTGTAATTTTATTTTGCTAACTTGTTTACTGAATGTTCTATTTTAGTGTCACTGATGATGGGAAAAACACTCCCGAAACATATGTATGACGAAATTTTCTAAATATTAAAAAAATGTTCCTTTATTGTGGTTGATATCTCATTATCCTTGGAATTTTATCATGGAATACCACAAAAACTCTGCTGCCACCACAGAATTTATTTTGGTTATACTTCAATTAAACAAATGATTTCCAAATCTGTGCAACCTTTGCTCTTTTTACAGCGATTCCTCCATTCCGCTCCGCGGAGTCACGTGTCTAGACGGCGATGGCGTTGAGTCAGCGCTCCTCATTAGGGCCGCCTAAGGGCCTCGTGCGGCGGGAGGGCTCCTCTGACGTCACCAGACCCCACCCCCCTCGCTAGGCCAAGCAGTCGTCCACGGCAACGCCCTGCCCACAAACGTTGGACGCCGTAGAAGTATACTGCGATTTCTCTAACTTCGTCCCTCAAGGCAACTCAGATCCCATCTTCGCGATGGAATATGTCATGGCATTTCGCATCTTTTCTCAGTCGTTCCGCTAGATTTCGCACGATCGCGACCATATAAAGCAATGCTTGCGATCATGCGACTTCTACCGGCAAGACCGAGAGAGACACGAAATGCCGTGACATATTCCATCGCGAAGGTGGGATTTGAGTGGCCTTGAGGGGCAAAGTTAGAGAAATCGCAGTATAGTGGCTAAACATCGTGGCCTGCTTATCGCCATATTCGGACCCAGATGTTAACGATAGTTCTTGAATGTTTTGTTTTTTGAAAGATTTTGCAGACGTATATTTAGGCAGAAGTATGTAATTATGGATGTTTTAATGTATAGTTGAGATATATTTAATATTTTTGAAGGACTGTAAGATATCTTTCATTTCCATTAAAAATAATATTATTGATAACGGAAACCATCATGCCACACTTTATGAAATGCTTAAATGCTTTTAAATGAGAATTAAGTTTTTGTTGTAAATCTTGGACGTGTTCTCTAAGATACATTATTTCTAGTTCTAAAGAACTGATCCTTGCTTGAGACACCATAAATAATTCTTTATTATTTGGAATATCAAGAATAGCATATAAATCGGAAGTTTCCGTATAATTTCAATTGTTTACAAAATCGAGTGCTTCTGTAATAAGCCTCTTGGGTACTTGAATTGTCCATTAAATACTATTGTAATCACTTCAGTTCTTTCATCAAAAGAAGTTTCTTTCATCAAATTCATCATAAATGATTTAGTTTACGTCAGTAGTATTTAATGTCTGTCATTATTATCAATATACTCACTAATTAGCAAAATAAATGAGAGGCTAATGCAATTGATACCTAAGAGTCATTATTTAGGTTTGAGCTATCACCTATTGACAGACACGTCAGTGCTTTAGACCACATCCAATTGCGTATCCATAGATTGAACAGGTCGATCAAGATAGTCCCACAGATTATCGATTGGGCTTAAATCGAGTGAGTTTGGGTACCAGGAGTAAATTCATCCTGGTGTCCTTTGAACTACGAACGTATACTGCGAGCTGTATGACACGTTTCATTGTCCCGTTGGTAGATGCGGTCTTGTTGAGGAAAAACGATCTGCTTATAGTGGTGGACAAGGTCCCCAAGGATGGCTGAATACTTCTGCTGATCCATTGTGCCTTCCAGAATGATGATATCTCTCAGGGAATGCCACGAAAACATTCCCCACACCATCATGTTCCTTCCTCCGGCCTGTACACGTCCGGTGATTGTTGCAGGGTGTTTTCTTTCAGACTTTTCACGCCGTATACGCCAACGCCCGTCTGACCCATCAAGCAGAAAACGTGATTCTTTTGAAAAGGCCACCTGTAGTCTTTCAGTAGATGTCTAGTTGCGATATTGGCGTGCAAATTCTAGACCTCGTCGCCGTGAACAGCTGTCAGCGTGGGCACGTGAACCAAGCGCCTGCTGCGGGGAACGCAGCAACTTTCGCTGAACGGTTGTTGAGGAGACCCAGAAGGTAGCTCTTTGGTTCATCTGGGCGGTCAGTTGCGTGACTATCCGCCCATACCATCTCCGCAGCCGTCGTTCTCCCCTATCATCTAAGGTCTCCGCTTTTAGTGCTGCCACCTGCCGTCTGTGAGGTGTTATTCCACGTTTATGTCGAACATAAGTTGTGGTCATATTAATGTGACGGGATTGTGTATTATACGCGCACATTATCTTGAACCTCAGAACAGTACCTGCCCCCACTTCTTTACCAACAGTAGTTCAATTAAGAATAACTGTTAGCGATAAGCGTTGATGACAAATTTAATTACCAGAAATGTTCGTTCCTATATAACAGAAACTATTTCGCATCGAAAAACGAGCTACATATTTGATATAATAGTCCTGTCGTCAAAATAACCAATCTTCCACAACCCCCCCTTACGCCTCGCCTAGCTAAATGAAGGATCAACGTGCTCAACGTGCCCGGATAGTGTAACTACCTTTCACATTAACGTTAGCTTACAGGCCAGCGTTCCAGCTCTTTGATTGGTCCATGTTTGAATTTTAAGTCCGGGTTTCTCCTTGACTTAAAATTAGGGGTCAGGTTCAATACATGTTTACTGTTGAGAGGCTTTAATTATTTTATTTTTTATCTATTTTACCGATATGTACACAAAAAAGATGAAATGAGATAGAACTATTTTTCGAACGCCAAGAGATAATATTTAAATGAAATGTGTAAAGTCCCTTTTGTTACTCTCACAGAACACAACATGCATTTGAATGGTTTATTTCAGAAACAACGCAGTCAAGGTTTTTGCCATTTTGACTTTTTAGTAAAATCATATTCTCTGTATGTGTATACATCGTTTCAGGCAGATATAATATATGTCAAGCAATTCTAGAGCTAGTTTTTGAAGAGCACGTAAATAGGAATTAATGCAGTTACAACACCTTTCTGCATTAAAGCGCGAGAAGCGGCTTCCCTTTGGAGTTCAAACAGCTGATCGATTTTAAGTTTACTGGACAGTGTAATTGCAGTGTGCATTGACGCAAAATTTGATCATTCCGACAAAAATTGTGCCCATTAACTGAAGGATAACTCTGCCACATTCTTCGTATAACATGATGAAAAAAAGAGCCTAGTGAGATGGCGAAATTTACGATGTAAATATCTAAATACCTTAATGTCCAACTTAGAAAACTTCCAAATGTGTTCAAATGGCTGTGGAAGTCAAAATAAAAATCACACAGTATGGAGGGTCATGTCAGTCCGTGTTTCTATGTTTTTGACCATTCATGTAAAGTAACCTCAAAAATCAAAACATCCGGTTGAAACTCGCCAAACCTCGAGTTAGTTCAGATTAATCGAGGAATATCAATTTGAGGAAAATCGGCTGAACGGTTTAGGCTACGGCGTTGACCACGGACAGACAGACGTTTTGCCCTCAATCGGTCAAGCTCTCAATCAATCAAGGTCCCTGAAAACATGGATTCTGGCTACACCACATGTTAGAGGAAGTAATTTAATATTTATATGAACAGAATTTATTCGCTTTTGCGTTACCAGGGCCCGTCAATAACAATTTTTCTGCCGAAAATTCGCCGTTTTCCGGGATACATAACTTTCTCTTCTTATGAAGTAAGTGCGACACTGTAAAAATAGATTGATGGCATCTAAAAGTTAATGGAGTACTAGTATATCCCCTACGAGGAAGAAATGGGGTGCGTTATCTGCAGATTTACAAAAACAGGCAGTGCGTAAATCATTAATTACGGAAATAATTAGTTAAATGTAACAATCTCTTGTAATTAAGGTGTCCATTCAAATATATTTCATTCATATTCATTCGAATATACTGTATTTCAGATAAAGAAGCATTAATGAATGACCATACTTTTTTGTCCCAATATGTTTTATTTCAGAAACAATAGAAGTCAACCATGTTTGTTACTAAAAAATAAAAAATATATATGTAAGCCACAATATAAAGAGTTCCAAGGGAGCGGAGTTCAGGGTAAGAATCGACACATGTAAGATGCAGTAAACAACTGTAATATAAATAATATGTACAGATTAGCGAAGTCCAGAAATATAATGTGAGGCTTAAAATAGGCTTAAAACTAAAGATTAAAACTAACCTGAATCAATACAATTGCCGATGGCTAGCCTTTGTATGCATCAATACAATAACATCGATGCACACAGCTCGGAGTCTTGTTACCAACTGACTCTCACGCGCATGTCGCCAAGCGACTTTGCCAAGCTTGATTACACGCAAGCTTACATATAATTTAACTTTTTGCAAAATGAGACAATAATTCTATATAATTCGCGGAAAACAACTTCTAAAAAAATTGACACTTTGTTTCTGACAAATATAGCCGCATTAGAAGGTTTATTGTCCGTAGTGAAAAGTTACTTGTCAGTGACTTATGTTGTTTCTGAAATAAGCCATTCATTTGTAGTAATAGTTGTCAGGGAGTCGTGAAGATATTGAACTTTTGTGTAAGTAAATAAAATATATTTTTCTTAAATTATAACAGCTGGCCAAAGTCGCTAAGGCTGAAGAGCCTTAGCTGCTTTGTACCTGAGAGGTCACTGGTTCGAGACCCGCCCGGGGCATGGATGTTTGCGTGTGTGTATGTTTGTGATTGTCCATTCATCCTTCATCATATCATTATCATCATGTCATACCCCATCTCTCCAGGGCTAACAATAACAACACGACGCGGCGGCGGAAGCGACGATGGCAGTGGCGGCTGTCACCACAACCCGTTGTTAAAGCATCAATGGACGATTCGTTTGACACATGCGCATGGGGAATATTTTCTCATTAATTCTCTTCTAATATATTAACTGCAACTAATTAATAACTGTACATTAACGAAGTAACTTAATATTCTATACATCTAATCTATTTCTAATTACTTAACTACGACTAAATGATTACCATAAACAAGACTCAGAAAACTAAACTAAAATATTTTAATAAGAGAAATAAAACATTTAAATCTACTAATTACATTCACGATCTCCTCTTTGACGATATCACCTAGAAACTTATTTATCTAGAAACACTCATCTACAAACACCGCCGACAATGAGAAGTTATTTTGAGAATTTTACGCAGTGGCCCTTTTTAGGGGTTCTCATAGAATAAACTTAGATAATTGTTACATTTCGATCATCCTAGTCCAAAATATGGTCAACTGTTTCACCAATTCAATTACTGTTTATTTATAAGCACCTAGTGGATACGCTGGAGCATTATAGGAGCTATAGACTAAGACTTTCAGTGGTAGTTCAGTTCCTTTATAATAATGCACTTATTAAACGTGTATTAGTTGTTAGAATATACATATTGTCATATTTCCCAGTTTATTGAAGTAAGTAGCATAGGTTAAATTACATTCAGTGAAAAGCGCTTTCCTCAGTACAATAGAGTTGTCTCTGAAATTTCTATCACACCGTTCTTCAATTAGAATAATATTTGTAACATATATGGCCAACTACTTTCATTGGCGCTCATAGATAGGAATATAGTGAATTTTAAATTTTGAACTTGTTTCTATTGTTTCCAAAGTGACATGTATTTTCACATTCCTTCAAATTTTCTCTTGACTATCGAGACTCTCGAGACTACTCATGCGATGTCATATGATATTGAATTGAATTGCCTTATTTTACGTGGTGGGACTCAGGCCATGAGGCCTGCTCTTCCGTCTGACCACGCAAATTTCGCTACGCTCCTTTCACCAACTGGCGGAGAAAGAAGGTATTCCTTGGGCGACGAAACAGGCGATTTTGAATTTAGCTCAGAGGCGTCATTTAGACTTGAGGACCTTCTACATGCAGTAAATGTACTAACATGGGACAGCCGGCTTTACTTCCCCTCCGAAGGAAGGCGTACGAAGGATTTTTTTCGCCCCTAAAAATCCATGGCTTCGATCGGGTTTGAACCCGCGATCTTGGGTACAATAGTCCGATACACTAACCGTTACCCCGTGATATCACTAATCAGTCTCCCTAGACGCTCCTCTAAACAGAGACTGAATAATAATCCTTAAATATCTCATACAGCGAATACGTTAAATTGATTTCTTGAATGCTATCGTCTTTCAAATGTAAACGAAACGAAGTTGGTGATGATATTTTGCATAATACGCTCCGGTATCGCGGGTTGCGTTTGGCGTCCCTACGTTATCCCTAAACAGAATTTGAGTAACTCCTCGAGTGTGCGGACGTTCGTATGTTCGGATGTATGGTTCCGTCACTTATGGTTAGACAATTTCCCGTGCACCAATCGAGACATACTAGGTGTCATTCGACGCGTCTCGGTTTCCTGACGGGGAACTGATAATTTGTTTTCTGATCTGACCATTCTGATCTGACCAAGATTCGAAAAAAATAAATAAATAACTTTTTTTTTCTTTCGAGTTTTGGCACTGCGATCTTTGTATGCCAGGAATTGAAGACCCAGGATAGATTGTGTTTGTATTTGGGCCTGAGAAAATATTGAAAAATGTTTTTCTGGTAGTACAAATTGTGTTCTTATTTATCATATTTTTTCAATCTGATAAAATAGTGTTAAGTTGTCGAAAAAAAATTGAAATAAAAAAACACGTTTTTGGCTTTATAGGGGTGTGGGTGGTGGGACGGGGGCTAAGAAACCTTTCAGAAATATTATTTTTATGTTAGAAGTATAGTGTAACTACTCATATGTAATTTGGTTGAGGGTAACTTTTTACCAACTTATCCGGGGGGACCCTTTGAAGAACATAACATGAATACGAAGGAAACAAGAACTGTACATTATACTAAACAATACATTTCTTAAGCGTTCAAAAATCGATTTTCAATGTAAGGTGGGAACAACTTATTCTCATAAACATACAAAATAGTAACCATTTAATGCTTAGTAGTATATATTATCCTTCAGAACAAAAATCAGACTGAGTTTGTGAAATTTTAAAATCTTAAAATAGGGGACAAAACTATGGAAGTGTTAAGCAACTCAGGAGAATAAAATGTAGTTGTAGATGCTTTTGCGTCAGAATTTTCCGAACTAATTGAGATTGATCTTATATTAGAGAATAATACAGAACAATAGCTTATAGGTGATCATTTACGTTCATATTAGAAAACAAAACGTAAAAAATATAGCAGTACTAAATTCTAACTATTCGCATCATTCATATATCTGCAAGTATTTTTTATGGCGATTATAATTTTGAAAATCCAATATTACCAGTTCAAATTACGTTTGGAGGTAATATACAAGGCCATTTGGTGTTGGGAATTTTTGAACGGGAATATAACATTAACAGCTACTACGATTCGTTGGTAAGTCCAACGCCAAGTACTGTAAGAACATATTGAACAAAACTAGGCATGACAGAAATGAAGTATGAAAGAAACTTTCAATTCGTGAAAATACTTTTAAAACAGTTTACAGCGTCGGCGACGCCACATTCAGTTAGTATAATATATTATAGAGGAATAGGCTTGGAGGAATATAGCGGAAGAGGTAAAAACGTAGAATAGGAGTTCAAGCGTGGAACACCGCATGATCTGACTTCGCATGTGCTGCTGTGCGGCGGAAAGCACTCGAAACGGTACACCGTGAAGCATCCAACTTTGTCTGTTCTTGCAGACGGCCGTGATTTACAAGCGGTAGAAATTGTAAATTTTGTGAGGGGTATAAAAATGTTGCCGCTAAGCACGAACTATTTTGTAACATACATCATACAATATCATTTTTACGAATAGGTAATGTATTTGAGTTTGGAGTTCAGTCACTAGGGTTCACAAGTATACATTTATTGTATGATTTCCTCATGTGCTCTGTCTATTTGGAGATTCCGAGTGCCATGATGGAGACATCACAAATATGGAATAAATTTGTATTCAAGGAAAGGCTGGAACTTGCAACCAAGATGCAGAGCGCCTTCTCTGCTCTAGAAAGTTTTCAACAAACTCTAGGGGGAACAATGGATTATTTATGAAATGTGCGAGATGTGGTCACATGCCGACTGCGCAGATAGACACGGGGCATTAAATATGTGATTATTGCAAATGAAAATCTCTTGTACAGTTTAATGTCATTTGTTTCATTGATCTCAGATTTCAAGCAAATAGATCATGTGAACTTGTAATTTGAACTAATTATTTCAAATTTATTGCATATCATCGGTGGTATTCCATAATTGCACCCCATTTTCTATAAAGAAAGAATGTCATTTCGTCAGAAAGAACGTTTTTAAGGACTTCGAGCTGTATTATGCAGCTGGCGCCTCATTAGTGATTACAGTTTTAATATACTTTCTTATTATGCATTTCACTATCATTTTTTTCTTCACGTAGTTGCAAGTAATAGAAAACAAAATATGGTATTCCATATTTGTACCTCTTCCCCTCCCCCCTCTCTCTGTGTCGAGATATGAAAGGTCAAAAGTCACAAAAGCCTTTCCTAGAATATCTAACTTCCTATGGATCGCAAGTAGTCACAAGTGCTTATTAAATGTGTAGTCCATACATTTTTTCTTCAAAATAGATAATATTTATTGTTCTAGTGAGCCCAACCGTTTCAAGATAGAATGCGGAGGACCGAGAGTTTATTTATAGAATAAACCATATAATTGCTGAGCGACACGTTTAATTCACTTTACAACGTGAATTATAATTATTTATTAAATAAATATTATTATAATTAACGAAGTTGAAAGAAAACTTTATTTACACAAAATTATTAACATAAATTTTCAGAACATTTACTTCCTATAGATAAGTGATAAATAACCTATCATTCTATTTAATGCGGGTCTCCCTGTCAGTTTGTGCCAGAAGGATGTTTACCCGAGCTCCATGACCTCCATGCTTGCTCCCGCTAACTCCTCGCGAAGGTCCACTATGAGGGCTGGCATAGTGGAACTTGTCACTGAAATAGTCAACGATAATATATCATACTCTTTTGATGGTGGATTTCTTCTGTATCGCGTCAAATGGAACACATCATAAACCATACGTGTTATTCTCGGAAAATATGTTAGCTCTCTCAAAAGCAGTTTCGAATGAAATTTAATGGTGTTCGGCGTATATCCAGATACAAAATAGAAAAAAAAGTTAAGTCCAGCTTATAATATACAGATTTATTTACGTACTTCTTTTTTATTGTCAATTTCTGTTGGTTTTTATACTCCGTATATACGTACGTATACGGGAAAGTAAAAATGTAATTTTCTACTGTATGGAAAATTAATTATGTATAAACGAAAAACCTTGAAAGACTGAATAATGCGAACAAGGATTAATTAAATGAAGAAAAATACTTAAAAAGGAGCGCAAGATAGTATATTCGATTATACTCTTTTTGATTGTTTCTGCAGTTCTGAATAGCATTGGCTGTTGCAACGGTAACTGCTCTTTACTAGACATAAAGCGTTTTTATTGTTTGTTGTGATGAAAAGAAGGTAAACAGCCCTGAATCCCACACAAGCATTTAAGTATTCTTACATAATTTCATCCATAATTGCCCTCAAGCCTAATATGTTTTCTGTATTTTGTAGGTACCGTCACGTTAACCCTGGAGAGGTGGCGGTTGCCGGAGTTACGTTAGAGGTGGTGCGGGGTCATTTCTGACCCCTTTGAGTTATTTATTTATAAAATTATATTTAGCAATAAATGCGACATTAGTTATTTTAATAATAATTAATCATTTATAAGATCACATTAAGTTAATGCTCTATTATGAACAAACATGCATTTGATGAATTGTAACAAATAAAAATTAATCATTTATCTTTCATTATATGTAGTGACTCCATTTACATTTTCTTGAATATTTCAACGGCAAAGGTATCAGAAAATTCAGTAAGTTTTATTTTCTAACATTGTCTCACGTAAAAACAATCAATTTGTTGACAATACTTCAATGCCAATCAACACAACTTAGAAAAAGTACGAAATTTAAGATGTTTGTATTGGTTTCACAAATATTTATAAATTAATTATTACATATAAAATTTTGAAAATCTTTCACAGAAAATCTAAAGAATGTTGTGAAAGGAATGTGAAATGTAAAGCTTCTGACTCGCAAAATTAGGCAACTGCAGCTGAGGAAAGATACGTGGGGTCACAAGAGACCCCGCGCCACCTCTCTCGGGTTAAGAGTGTGACACAAGATGACTATTTACAGTTGTCTCAAACTGTGATTTTGTTTCAGAATCTGAATGAAGTATACGGTGGGAAATTCTATCCTGTGCATGCATTTTCTTTAAATGGACCGAGGCAAGTTCAGGAAGAAAACGAGGTTGGGAAATACCTCAGAACTTGCCGCCAACACCGACACCACAAAAAAAGGCGTCCGAAAAAGAAAGTGTCCGCACAGATATTTCTTAATGATTTGATCCCTTTCTCCCCAGAGACGGTCTGTGTTTCCCTCATTTCCATTTCAAATTGCCTTCATTTTTGCTCGTTTTCGGCGCATTTCGGGAGGCGCAAAGATTCCGCGCCCGCCGGCGGTCCGGAATCTCCGTTGCGCCGCGGCCGGCCCCTTTGCTCCCGGACGCGGCGCCGCGCCGCGGCTGTCTGCATCTCCGCCACCAGACGCTACGCTGCGCCCCCCACCCCCGCCCCCGCCCACGGCCATGCCTAATGACCTCCCTGTACGCGGCCCTCCGGCCTGCCCGCCCCGGCTCCGCTCGGCCCTCGGGACGCCCTGGCAAGTGGGAGGCGCCGGGCCAGACGGCTGCTAATGAGGTCGTGTCGGCGGGCGATATATTGCGGGAATATGTAATGAACGCGGACGCGACCCCTCAGCGATAGGATTGCGACTGTTATCGATTGCGTGTAGTACTCGCCAATTTCATTTCGCCGTTCCAGAGTATTGCTGGAGAATTTTCTTGCGAAGTTAGTTTTGAATTTTTATCGGGTGTCAGACAATACGGTGTAGTACTTTTTCTGTGCTGAGGGTCATCTCAAATTTAATTTTACTTTGAAACTGTGAATACAATTTTGTGATGATTATAATTAACTATAACATATTTTTTAAATTAACTTTATTTGAAATTGCCCTCCACAAATGTTGCTTTAGTTCCATTGGTGAGTCGGTTTGTAATGGATATCATTGCTTAAATCATAGTTAATAATCAACATAATTTGATGTTGTACCATAGAAACATTACTTTAGTTACATCAATGACACGAGTTTAAAAATAAGTGAGAATGCAGATGCATAAGAACACTGTATCTTACCAATAAATGAATCTTATGAGTTGTTCAGGAGAGCATTGCTTGAGAGTTGCAGGCACAATGATCTGAATGTTGAGGATCCTGACAAATTACTTTATTGATTTAAATAATTGTGGAAATTAGAGTTACCCAATATTAATGTTAGAAACAATATTTTTAGTCGGCATTAGAGAATTAACTTCTTGGTAATAGAATAAAATATTTCTTAAGTAGGTAGTGGTTATTTAAAATTAAGAAAACAAAAGACTAATAATTTGTTTCTAGTTATAAGAGGATTTTTCCTATTATTGTATTATTTTAAGCTGAAACTCACATTTCATAATCCACATAATGAACAATAATTTAGAACGTTACAATTATTAGGATTTTATCACATTTATCAACGAATACGAGTTAAATAAAAGTTTAGGAAAAGTGGAGAGGAAACTTTGTCCTAAATTAATTGAATTTACTTCGATACAGAAGTATGTACACGTTATTATGCCACCAAACTCTCCAATTGGTGGTATAATAATCGATAATACTAGGCGACGTATCAATTCCATGAGACACATTTTATTTACTGTAAAAACGTATACTGTCCATGGATCGGACGATGAACCTGCACGAAATATCTCATTATGTATACATAATAACAATAAATGCTTTGATGACTTTTCATATCTCAAAGAAACCAATTGAATTAACATGAATGGATTTTATTGAATTCATAATATTCTTGATATTAGATACTGTGACTTAGTGATTCGTTTGGGTTCATTAGACCCGACGTTCATGCGTTTTCAATATGACAATTGATAGTAATGGGACATGAAATCTTATTAAAGAAAATATAAGACTACTAGCGTACCCGTGCGAGAACTCTCGCATATTAAACTCCGCCCTCTTCCTTATCCTTCCATTTCCATATTAAGAGGGAAAGTTGTTAACGAAACATGTTAATTTGTTTAAAAATTTATAAAGGTAACTCTCAATGTGCATATATTTCAAACAGACATCAATGACTTAACCATAGATATAGAGCAGCTAAGCACGGTTTCAGATGAAGATTCGAACCGATCCAAGTCATGTGTACACCCTGGCTAGGAGTATACAATGCATTAGCGATCACGGCTAAATCGACATCTGACATTCAAGAATTCAAAAACTTGCTTATAAGTCTGAAGGGTCTTTCTAGAGCGTATTGTCTATGTTCATTTCTTAGCTATCATAATATTTGTCCTCTAATACATAAATGTATCTTAGATCATTTTGAATGCGATGATAAATTAAATGAGATATGTGGTATTGTCTAGAGACAGGATTTTTATGTAATTACATATTTTTTGTCTTTGAACTTACTGTTCTCAAAATTTTAATCTTGGCGAATTGTCGCCGTCCTAACACAATATCCAATTTTTTCGTTACATATTTTTACATATTTGGCACTGTATTACATATTTTACATATTTCGCCATTTTCTCAACATTTCTTTTTATTTATCAATTTTCGTACATATTTTATGAAAAGAAGTATTTTTTTAAAAATAGCATTTTTTCCTACATTATTACTGCATGGTACTGCGTACTGTACTCTACTTGAGGTACGCTTCGTGAAGACGCGGACGGATATTCTCACAGTCCGACGCGCCTGCCTCATTATCTCAGTAGCGGGAAGTGCTCTTCAGCGACAGATCATTCTCACTTTTGGTGTGAAAAGTATCATTACCGCCGCGTTTGACGACCTTTAACCTTAATTCCAAGCAACTTTGGCGATCGCCGTTGTGTAACACTGATGAGAATATTCCATGTTGCAGTGATTGTTTGCTGTCGTAAATTCGCCAATTTGTACGACGGCTTCTATTGTGTCTAGTCTGCTAAACTAATTGCTGCGATAACAAGTTGTGAAGATTTTACTTCTGATGGGAAAAAATGGTGCAAGTGTACATCAACTTGTGCTTTCCAAATGATTTTGAAAACGTTTGCATTGATTTTAAAATGTCTAAGGAATTTTTATATAAATAAAATAAATGGTTTTATAAGTAGATTATTTTAATATTCATATTATATCCGATTTTACATATTTATTACATATTCTTACTGTTTTCATTACGTTCATACTACATATTTTTCCGGTCTTTAGTAATGTGTCACGTTAATCACAAACACCTATGCGCCCGGGGCGAAATCGTGGCTTTAGCATCTCCGATAAAGTAACTTTCTCCACACCCCTATCACCGAGGCCGGCATGAGAGAATGATATCTCTTAAGTGAAATTCGTGTTAGATAATTTTCTTATTAGCTAATTAACCCTAGGAATACCGCAAAACTTTGTTGCAGGAAGTAACTCTTTTTTTTTTTTTTTAAATTATAGCCCTCAAGAAAATGTGCGCAGATAAATTTCCTTTCCCCACACGTCATATACAGTTTTTACTGTTTTTTGATAAATAAATAAATAACGTCCGGTTCCATTAGACTCGCATGCTAGAGATAAATCATTTTATGTATTAGAGGACAATATTCTGATATCTAAGAAATGAACATAAACAATACGCTCTAGAAAGACCATTCAAATTATTTTTGCTTAGTTAATTTGTTTTTATTGTGAGAAAAATACCTAAGAATTTCTGACACAAATGAAAAAGGATTAACAAATCTAGTGATCTACACAATTTTTGCAAGAAATAACTAAATGCTCATTAAAAACATGTTTTTTACACCTTAATGCATAGAGTTCTTGTGTTTCTTTTTTGGCTTGGACATAGTATGTAACTACAAACAAATCTAACCATCTAAAAAAATCTAACTAACAAATCTGAAGAGTTTGCAATGTGTGAAAGAAAACTGGTACGTCGAGTTCTCACATTTGCATTCTGATTCGTGTATGCATGATTGTTAAAATGACAAGACCTCAAGCACGGAAAAAAATAACTGTGTATCTTATGGCCCAGCGGCTATGGATACCACAGTTCACAGAAATATCAATGACACCTTATTCACCTATACCGATGGTGATTTTTGGAATAACAGCAACTGGGAAACTGAGTGTCAGTCACTCAGCCAGCTCACATGCATTGCGTATTTGCTCCCGTGTTCTATTCATTGGTGCAAGAGCCTTGAGATTTGGGATTAATGCCCATTAAAATAACAAATATTTGAAATAAGTAAAGCTAAGTAAACACTACTCATAAAAATTATTTAATGTACTTTCTTCAAACATACGTAGTGGAGGGCCCATTGCGCATTTTGCAGGGCACTGAATTGTTTTCTTTCTTCTTTTTAGTGCCATGCGAAATAATTTTTTAAAATAATTTAAAGTATAATTTAATTGGAATGATACATATTTATCCTATTGGCAGTGCAAGTAAAGAGAAATATGTTTAGTAAACGTTCATCAAAGTGAAAAGTGAAGTCGTTTCTGACAAACAAGGTAATAACTAAATTAATCTTCTTCCTAGTAAATTATAGATCAAGAGTTCCAACACCCAATCCTGGTTTGTTAAGCAAATTTACAAGGATTACTCCGAGTATTACCGAGGATTACTTCGATTCTTTGTTTCATAAAAATATTGAAAAGTTGGATTTTCGTTTTCCTCATTTCTCTATTTATTTAAAATTGTAAAATTCAATTGCAGCGACGTCTCAGCTCTATATAACCTACAGCCTCCGGAATGTACTTATTTTATGTTCAGATGACGTTAACCGTATCATGAATAAATAAAGAAAAAAAATTATTTCAGTGAGAGAGAAGGGGGATAGATTTACAAACAAAATAGGATTATACTGAGCAACATGAAAGAAACCTACCCGACATTTTAAAGAAAAGTTCTCCGCATCTAAAGATCCGATTTTCAAAGTTAGCTGAATGAAGTTATGTTCTTGGATGTCCGGGATGAGCAAGATGGCCGAAACGTCAGTAAACCGACTGAGACGCGGCTCATCCCGGACAGCCAAGAACATAATGACTCCGGCCGCGGAAGCCTACGAATTTAGCTGAATGAAGACTGAAACACTGCATTTTACCAGGAGCTAACAGTACACATATAGTATGTGTTTGTGTATATTACGAAAATGTACGAGTAAAGTTAATGTTTGACGGAGGTGGTCTCGCAAAGTTAACAGATGATGTTAATGCATTGAAGGATTGTCGATACTACCTAACAAAAGTTATTTTGACCCTCCAAGAGCTGACTGTTACTTTAAAAAGTGTGACAAATGTCCTGGACTAGAACGACTTAAAATGTTGCAGGAAAAGTTTGAAGACAGGATGATTGACAGAGTGAGGTATCAGCAGTGGACTCACGTTGAACGATTCAAGTACATCAGGATCCGATTACGATTCCCAAGAAGCTCTATGGCTGGGCACAAAAACATACAAAACATAGTGTTTTTCTTCTTCACTAATGAAGATCATGAAGAAGAAAGAATTCACTTAAAAGTCGTAGAAATGCAGCAAAATGGCTACGTGGTACACGTTCGTTACATTCCTTTGTTCCTATTTGTGAAGATCAAGAAATAATTAAAACATGTTCCTTGAAAGAAAGTGCACATATTATCCATGTTATATAAGAGAAATTTAAAAAGATGTAAATGTGATACCCCTTAATATTTTATATGTTTTGGAATATTAACAAGAACTTTAAAACTCATTGCTCAGTGAACATTTTCAATTATCTTCATGTTATGAAGCTTGTTCCCCCCAGCGTTTCATTCGATAGCGGCCCATACGACGGGCGCATGAGGTTCTCGCGGCGCTGTGAACGAGGTAAGATTAAAAAAATTCTCAAAAATTTATTTTAACAGAAGCCATTTTGAAACTTCGCAGTCCTTTAGAAGAAAGTATGAACTTTTTTTCATTTTTTTCAGATTTTTAATCATGGTAATATAAATTATTAATATAAAATGAATAATTTTATAAATAAGACTATATAAACAAAAAATTAACACTAAAAAATAAAATTTTGTAAACAAGATAAATTTCATGAAAGGTACAGATATAAGCTTTGATTTAAGAGGAACTCAAAACCGAGATTTTAAAATGATTTTGAGATACAAAATATTACATGTCAGTGCGTATGAAGTTACGGAAAATTTAAAAAAATAAAATTACGAAAATATAAATATTTGAGCAAAACTAAAAATACGTGTCATATAGTTTGTTTTCATGAACCTGTAAAAAATAATCAGAAAGATATGAGACATCGAGGTAAATTTTCCTTCAAATTCGTCCGATTTTGCGTGGAATGACCCAAATGTTAATTGACATTTAATCTGTGAAATTTTTGAAGAAAGTTATACTTGGAGGTCCAAGTCTGCAGAGTTCGTTTCCCACATGATGATGATGATAAAGAAAATGAAATGTGCTCGCTTTCAAAGACAATATAGTACGACAAAGACGCACTCGCGAATGTTGAAGTCGCGAATGTTAAACCGGTAGCATTTCTCTAATCGCGAATGTTGGAACTTACGAAGAGCGAATCCGCGGATGTCGAGCGATTACTGTACCATACAGGGAATATATTTTCGTTACAGTTACAACGTTCGACTTTTCGTTCACATCTAACAGCACCACCGGGAGAGATGGCTCAGTGCATCAATTTGATGTCACTGTAGTCCCTCTGACCGGGAGGTCCTAGGTTCGAGTCCCGACGGCGGCAGGATTTTCGACACTAGCTTGTCAGCTAGGTCGAATTCAGTCGCTGTCTGGAGGAGAATTCTAGCGGCCGGCTGCTCTGATCGGTAGTTTTCCGTGGTTTCTCCGATCAACACCAGGCGAATGCCGGAGCAGTACCCTAACAAACGGACCGCACGCGCGATCTTTCCTTCCTCCTTGTCCTATCCTCTCCTCTTACACACACACCTACACTAAAATGCACTACGCTACATGTCGGGAGACCGGTCGGGAGCTTACAGCTTGTCCCGGCTGGGGCGGTGCCCCGCTGGTTGAGTAACCCGACGGTAGGTCGGCGCCAGATCTCGCCATCCTGTGGGGAAAAGATCATCGCCACCTCCCGAGAAAAAACACACACTAAACTTTCGGAACTAATGATCAAAGTAGTTGACGCGCCCAGAAACGTGAATTAATCAATCTAACAGCACCATTCTTATTTTAAGGTCACATTCACATCAGAAAAATGCTCCCTGGCGCCCTCCCGCGTGCCGCAAGCGACGCGACGCCTGCGACAGACGAAAGGAGCTCGCGTCCGGCGCCGAAGCAGCAGCGCGGGAACATGCCTCGCAGCTCAGGCGGAATATCGGAGGCGGGCGTCGCGACGCCGCCCTCCGCCGGAAGCGCCCGAGCGTCCACCAATCGCCCTCAATCGCCCTCCGCCGCCCTCAGTCGCCCGTGAATGGCGCCGCCGCGCCGTCGCCCACGGCGCGCCCTAACGAGCGGACGGGCGCAGCACACGCCGAGCGATAGATTCGCGGACCAGTGGCCACCGCGCCAATTAACCGGAGCGCGCGCGTCCGTTGTTTTTCGAAAAGCCGCTCGTGCGGACATGACGTTTCCGGCTCAAGTCGCAGTTCGCCACCTTGCTGCGTCCTCCAGATCGGCACAAGGACGCCCGGAGAGCGACTGCGGAAAAAAGGTGGTGAAGCATTTGGTGTTAAGTTGATAGAATTGTCGCTTTTTCCGATCTCCTAACCAAAGTGTAATTCAGCTACAATAACAATTTCAGATTTATTGAAAATTCTCTGAAATAGTAATAGGCCTAAAGAGACAAAGAGTATAAGACAGTAAGTAGAACGATGTCAAAAACGGGACCCTGTTTTACGTAGAACATTGACATAATTTCCATGTAAAAAGATGCTAATTCAATCTGAAATAGTTATTGTGCAATTATATTGTTTGTCTTTAATCGGAGGACTTATGTATGTAGGCCCGTCAATGTGCACAATAGGGAACTTTGTAAATTACATTCAAATTACCTGTAATTGTCCCCGAATAAGGTTACCACATAAAATTTTATATATTATTCTATTCTTAACAATCGAATCGATTGATCAGTTCAATCAATTCAAATATGTTAAATCGATCAATTCAAATCGAAATCGATTTGAAAATAATAATAGTCGACTTTGGTTCATGGAAAGCACGATAAGGTACGCATGTAATTTATTATCATAAACACTTAATTTTTTTCTTCATCTTCCCATGGCAATGTAGTCGATATTGGACCTTGCCCTATCGGCCGCAAACCTTAAAACTACCGTAGTCTTTGGAGATTACGGAACATTTCTCATTTTGGGAGATGCTCCGGGACTCACGAATAAAAGTGAGGAAAGGAGGGTCAAGGAAGGATCGTGTGTAATTCTTTTTCCGTATTGAGGGAGGTACTTGTAAGTGTTGAAACGACAAGTAAGCTATACTTCCAGCTCGATCCACCTGCTTAGGTGGTCTCTCGAAAGTAGCCTCAAACTGCGGATCTCCCGGCCTATAAAGTTTCACTTGCGGACTCAGTAATTATGTGTACTAATGCACATGGTCAACACAATCGCTCCTCCAGGATGATAATGCTAATAAACGCAACTGTTATGGATAACACATTTACCAACTTTCAACCGGGAGAGGTGGCTCAGAGCATAATTGATGTCAATGCAGTGCCTCTGACCGGGAGGTCCTAGGTTCGAGTCCGACCTTGGCAGGATTTTCGACACTAGCTAGAGAGCGAGGTCGAATTCAGTCGCTGTCTGGAGGAGAATTATAGCAGTCGGCTGCTTTTATCGGTAGTTTTCCATGGTTTCTCTGGCGAATGCCGAAGCAGTACCCTAAGAAATGGGCCACGGGCTGCGCGCGATCCTTCCTTCCTCTTCCTTATTCCATCCTCACCCTTAAATAAGGCATTCTAGTGTTTTATTTTACCATTAATTCTGGTTTACCATTTTTTCATTTGATTGTAAAAGGGATTTCGGGCGCGTCAACGGCTAAGGTCATTAGTCCCGTAAGTGTAATGTATGTTTTTTATCGCGGGAGGCGGTGGTGATCTTTCCCGGCTGGATAATGAGATCTGGCGCCGACCTACTGTCGGCTAACGGGGTTTTCACTGAACCAAGGCCGTCTAGAATAGTATGTTAGAAGGCCTGAGCCAATGTGAATGTCACGTGATCTGACGTCACAATCGTTGGCTGACCATTTTTCGTTTTCGCATATGCAACGAGCTAGAATATTCTAGCTAATTTGCCCTTGTAGGATAAGTGTAGATGCCAACGGATGTTTCAATAATTCAGTATTAATTGCGTGCTCGGTTTTCTGCATAAAAAGAATTCCCTCCGTCCATTATCAAGTAAGCAAGGTATGTTGTGTGGAGCATTTATCAATTATTTTATGTAATATGTGTTGTAATATTTCTTGCTTGCACTTGGATGTTTGGTTATATTATTATACCCTGCATTTTATTCAGTGAATGCAAACTATCCTTAAAGGAAGACACTTTGAAAATTAGGCAGGAGAGATTTATGACAAAATGTCAAGCAAGTGAAGTGTACCGTGCTGTTGATTCGAATAATGATGGATCGACGGAACGTGTTTCAATTTAAATTTTCAAATAATTCTGCTCTGTGACAGAAGTGCATGAAAACATAATTAAGAAAGATTTTGTCCCCTCAAAGCACTTGTGTGTGTGTTGTGTGTGCGTAAAACACTTCGACTCAAAATTTATTCTCTACAAGAACAAGGCAGTAAGGAGAGATAGTGTCGAAAAATTTACTAAAGGAACGTATCCGACCATAGTGAAAGATGCACACCCTTATACCTTAGTGAACAGCCTAACTACTTGACGAAAACTCACCAAGTATTTAAGATATAGATATCTGAAAATTTTGAAATTAAGTCCCTGAAGCATGAAAATCAAAGAACTTTATTGAAGGGCTTTGTACGAGAGACAGAGATTCAATTAATAGAAAACAAAGTTTTGAGTTGTGGACAAATTCTGCTCACATGAATAGAACATAGTACTTTGTGTATGTCAAACATTTATGAAATAAACACTATACATTAGGATGTTCAGTGATAAATATAATGGTTTCAAGAAGTAAGACGCAAGGTCACAAAAGTGAGTGCAAAATAGGAAGACATTAAAGTCAATTTAAAGCGTCGAAAACAATTTTTATGTATTTTCCAATGTGATTTGTGTCTTTTGAATAATCTCATAAAGTCTTACATAATCTGCTGGAGTACTTTCTGAATAAAATATTGCTTTCCATCCTTCCTCTTCTTATTTTTGAGCAGCTTGGATTTTATTAACTTACCTATGAATATTTTACTGTTCTTTACAATATTAACAAATATTAATAATTACTAATACGGCCATCAGATAAATATTTCATAAATGTAGTACTACTATACCTGCTATACTACAAATTTAGATATCCAAAGTAGACAACTTGAAAGAAATAGAGCAGTAAAAATATAAATTGAATTGTTATCATGAAGGTACTTATGATTATCAATTATGGCAGCCAAATTGTTTTATGAATTCTACAAAATTTTATATTATAAATAAAGTAATACGTACAAATATTAAGCCTTCTCATTATTATGTTAATTTACGTGTACGATAATTATACAATAGGGGAATGCCTCATATAAATAACTCTAAAATAAATTCCTGGAGCGTCAAGAAGGTTAATATTTCCTTGTGTTATTTTAAACAAGTGTGGGTTTCCCATGCGATTTTAAGAACTAGATCTGTGTTAAAACTGTGGAGAGTACGCCGCTGGATAGCTTGCATTTCCTGCCAGCCAGACTTTGTGACGTCATTCGGCTTAGGAGCAGGCCTTCTATTCTAGACGGCCTTGACTCAACCACGTATGTCCCACAGCGGGGCACCGTCCCAGCCGGGATAAATTCGAAAAGCTCCCGACCGGTCTCCCGATGTGTGTGTATGTGTGAGTTAGTATGGTGCATATAAGGATAAGTGTGTGTAAATATATGCATATAAGGATAAAATTTAGATTATTAAAATGACAACAGAACAGCAGAGCAAGAATGATGGTAGAGGGGAACTTAAGTGATGAGTTTGTTTTGGAGAAAGGAGTGAGTCAGGGTGATGCATTGTCCGGCTTACTGTTCAAATTGGCTTTAAATAAAATTCTGAAAAAGCTATAAGAAGCAAACAACAGAGTATACAAATCAATGCGAGAGCTGTACAAGACGAGAAAATATTGTATGACGACCAGGCTACGAATATGTACATCCATGACATTGAATAAATGTGTATTGTGGCGTCATACGGGTGTAATGAGAACACAGAACGAAAGTGGGTTGTAAGAACAGTAAGTTTATTTATAATGTAGGCTGTGGTCACAAATAACTGATTGCATTGCTTACAATTAACTAATAAATAGAACCCACTGCTAGTAGAGATATTTTACGGAACGGCTACCACACCGCAACATACGACCAATATTCCCCTGTGTGGAGGGCCGCTCTACACTGAGACCTACTACATGTCTCGCTAGTTACGACCATGAATTGCCGGCTCCTTGTCCTCGTGCACCACTAAGCACAAACTCACGCACAACCTACCGGCCGCCGACGCTGCCAGGAACCAAAAAGATCGGGCGTTGTTCTCGTGGCCTTAGATAGGCCCTTCGCCGCCACGTCCACACTTGAACGGAAAGTCCCGGTGCGTCATCGCTCCGCACTTAGGTACAGCCTTTGTTAAGCATCCGGCGATGCCCGCCATCTGCCGCGTGCTTGTCTCCGTGTCTTAGCGCGCCACGACGCTACAGTATGTTGTCAAGTGTTGCATTCTGTTTCGTTAACACCGTACACAACAATGACCTTAACAGATAACGCGTCCGGAAACACAAATCAACGTAGCTCTCAATCAACGCAGTTCATCAATCCACATAGCTCTGGTCTCGCATGAGCTCGTCCGGCCTCCAACTGTGCTCCTCCTGGAACTCACGATTGCCGGTCCGGCGGTATGGGTATAGCCGGCCCCGGAGTGCGGAATAAAAACTCTTCTCGACCTGTCCGCCAGGAGTGGGCAGGGGCCCACCCAACCACTGGAGCCGATGTTCAGTCAAGCACCACAGCTCGCCGCTTACAAGCACTACCACGGGGGGCGGGGGGAGGGGCTCTGCTGAAAACCGGCACTCGATCTGCACTTCGTGGCGACGCGCGCTCGACCAACAAACCGCTCGCGGCCGAGGCCACTCGACTCCGGAGGACCGCTGACAAACCTCGAAGGCGTCTCATTACGGGAGGGTTAAGATATTTATTTATTTATTTATTTACGTCAAAAAAAAACAGTTAAAACTGCGTATGACGAGCTATGGGGAGAAGTGAATTTTGTGCACGTTTCATAATTCTGTGGTTTCTATCCTAACCATATTTTAGTCGAATTTTGAATACGAAAAGAGAGGGTTTTTTCGAGTTTTGTTGACAAAATATTCGCTCCTATATAATAAATATATTTTCAAAGGTAAATTAGCTATAAATTCCTGCCCTGACCCTCATGTTCTTCATGAAAGAATAATACTTTTTGCCGTGATAATATGAAAAACGATAATTTGAATAACTATATTTCCCACTGAAATTCAGAAGACGTGCACAAATAATGAAGTTACATTTATGGTCCAGAAGCAAAACAAGGGACCATCTCAGCATTTGCTCAAGGATCAGGAAACTGGACGAAAACCTGATCGAGATGGGGGCAATCAACCCAGATACGTTGGGACCAGTGGTGTCAGGTTTTCTACTGGAAAGCAGTGGCACGCGCCGTGGGCCCGTAGCATGCCACGAGCTTCTATGCGCAATTATCGTCGGGAAAGGAAACTATTAGTAATCTCGCCGTTTAACAATAGGATGGCGCTGTCTCTGTTGGCGGGGTAATGAACTGCGTGGAGGGGCGAATTCTTCGTGGCACTCGTGCCACGGACCTCCCGCTCGTGGCATCAACCTTGACAACACAGCGTTGGACTTTTACTGAGTGATAGACCTGAAAGTCGTATATTTCCATTATTGGAATTAACGGAATTAATTTCCTCGATTACGATATCTGTTTATTATACTCAGGTCCATTCACAATATGTTGTTATTAAATGACACTCAGTTTCTCAGATGAATTTGACTACTTTATCAGGGTGCAACAGCAAATAACAACAATAACATTACAATTATATAAATTATGTATAAAGTAAATTGTATACGATATAATAATAGAAAGTCACCCACTTTACCTTAGTATCATGCTAATATTGACATAGAGAATTGGTAGCTGTAGTAAATAAATTACATTCAAGACATCTCTGAGGGAGTACCTGCCTTTAAAAATGCAGAAATGTAAACAACCAGCCAAATCATTCAACGCCTCCCACAACACAAATCAACTTTATTTTTCCAGAAACAAACATGGATCAACTAACTCAATACTACAAATTAAACGCATCTTAGCCATGGTGTGCTAAATGTAGTCTATTATTATGTCCATAACATTCAACATAGTCACAAACGTAACCTATTTTAACGATGCTAATGTTTGCTCTACACACCCATTTGTATTTTTGCAGATAAGTAAAATTTTAAGTTAAATCTGTCAAATCTAGTGTTGCTACAATAACCATTTCGAATATTACGCGAAAATGTATGCTGTTGCGCCACTACTTTTGAGAAAACATACAAAATACTATTTGGATATTCGGTTTTCAACACAGATTTTATTAAGGATAAAAATTCTCTTCAAAAGAAAAGTCGGAAACAATTTCCTAATCACTGCCGTACAGTCATCCGCATGGAAGATTTAGTGTGAAAGCAAGTGTGTTTACAATACTGGAAGCGTTCTTTTGGCAAGAAAATATTGATACAGCACTCCGTTGCCTTGATATGATCCGACTTTTCTCCTTGGATATTTAAAGTTTTCACCAGTATCACGTCATTAAATAAAATTAAATATATCTTACTGTGTCGAATCAAACCTTCCACATTAAAATCATTTTGTAAAATTAATCATATGCATTGCCTGTATTACCAATAGTACCAGAAGTGATTTCTAATTGAACATATTCAGTTTGAGCTGTGTGCTGCACACAGAAGTTCGTAAAAGGTAAATTCTATAAGACTAGTGGTGCTACAGAATGGCACAGACTTTCCCGTATTAGTTTTCTATTTCCTTGGGTCTTCGCTAGCTATTCGGAATTGCCACATACTCTTTCTTGCCAGCTACCATCTATCACCGCCAAAAGTACATTTTTTTGTCATTTTCTTAATTTTTCGGTTTCCTATTGGTAGAACGGAAATATTAATTTTAGAATATTAAAGAACACAAAAACCTAGTCGTAAATGGCAATTTTCTTTTAAAAATTATGTGCCGTTTAAGAGAAAATGGCGTTTTAGCGCTACTAAAAATGCGAAATTTGAAGCTCATTTTCACAGAAAATTTTTGAGTTTTCAAAATACTTTATTTGAAGTTATTTGAAGCACTTACACTCACAAATATAATAATCTTTACAAATTGCTGGTAATGTGCATATTAAAGATGTGAGAGATCTTTCAAAAAAATTACATTTATGTAATTTTTGAAAAAACAAAAAATAACTCAAAATAAACTTTACGCTCATACTAAAGAGTGTAATTAGCACTATCCGTTACAAAAGTTTCAAGAAAAAATTTGCAGCCATATATGAGAAAATGGCGTTTGAGCGTTTCTGAAAATGCCGAAATTTGAGCTACTTTTCACAGAAAACGGTGTGTTTTCGAGAAACTTTACTTGACATTATTTAAAGCACATATACTCGTAAATATAATAATGTGAAAAAATCGCCGATAATGTAAATATTAACGACGTGAGAGACAAGTAAAAAAATTACATTTTTGTAATTTTTGAAAAAAACAACCGATAGAGCAATATGGCTTTTATGTCATCTGATAGAGTACATTTACCACTATCCCTACCAAAAGTTTAAAGAAAAAATTTGGAGCCGTTTTTGAGAAAATCTTGTTTTTGTAATTTTTTAAAATTGCACATATTGCACGCAATATTGCACGAAAACTACTAAAATTTTGAAAAACATTTACATGACCTTTATGAAAGAACTCAATATGCAGAACAAATTTTATTTGAAGAAAAATCTCTATCTTCAATTTTGTAGTTGGAGAAAGACGCCGAAAAAATTCAAACTTTCACAATTTTCGAAAATTCAGAGTTATCCGTGAAAATCGGACCTATGCCATGTTAATAAGTGTATTTTACTCTATTCATACAAGAAATTTAAAGAAAAAATTTGGAGCCGTTTTTGAGAAAATTTTGAAAATCCCGGGGGGCTTCATATAAAGTACCCCCAAATTTTGAAGAATCTTTTTCAAAATCTCAAAGCTTCGACTAGAATCAGATCGACTGGGGAATATCCATTTTGGAAGAAATCGTACGTATGGTTTAGGCGCTAGCAGTGTTCACAGACGGACAGACGGACGTTTTCCTTTCAATTGGTTTTCGGTATCAAGGACCAGAAAACAGGGTTTCTGGCTACACCACGTGTTAGGGGATTTTTTTTCTTAATTTAGCAACTGGTTTTATCCACTTATTCGTTTTCACGGCCCGGCAATTAATTTTTTTCCGCCGAAAATTGGCCATTTTTTCGCGCAGCATTACATAACTTTCCCTATACTACGTATATCACTCCGTGTATACGTACGTATACGGGAAAGTAAAAATAACTGTAAAATAAAATAATTTAAATGTAGGCCCCGTGACGAGATCACTAAGCAGTAGTGCCGTAGTGATCTCGGACCGAGGGGTCGCGGGTTCTAGTCCGTCTCGAGTATGGTTGTATGTGTTCGTCCTTTCACCCCCTATCATCACCATATCGTTTCATCATCATACCATAACGTTACATCCATTAGTGGTCGCGAATGACCTAGTAATGATGCGACCTTAAATAACAAAAAAATGTATAATGGTTATGCAAAATATCAATCGAGGATTAATTACATTACCTGAATAAATTCGAAAATAGTTTTTATATTAATTTTACACACTTAGTGATATTACTTTTCTAAAAGGTGATTTGAGGGTTCTTTTTACAGTAAGAATTCAAATAGGAATTTTGAAATCCCCGAATTGATTTCGCCCCAACGAATAGAGGCATCTGAAATACATCCTCGCGCCAGCCGGCACGCTGCATACCATCGCTGCGAACACAAACAGCCCGACTGGGCAGCTACAGGAGCTCTCCAGAGCCTTAGGTCCAAAGCAAGATATGCTTCAGATCCCATACCGATCGATTAACGCGGAATACACCACATCAAAGGGTGTCGCATTGCTATTAATATCCATGTTATTAACATTGAGGTT
>JAHLJT010009419.1:184491208-184505273 GCA_031308135.1 Acheta domesticus | reverse complement strand
AAAGTAGCATTAATTTTAACAATGTTAGTTAATGTAATTATTTATCATTTGGACAGTATAATTCTAAAGAACCTGTAACAAGTATTGTACCACAGTTTCTGGGTTGATGGCCCCCATCTCGAACAGGTTTTTCGTCCAGTTTCCCTGATCCTTGAGCAAATGCTTAGATGGTCCCTTGTTTTTCTTCTGGACGTAAATGTAACTTCACTATTTGTGCACGTCGTCTGAATTTCAGTGGGAAATATAGTTATTCAAATTATCGTTTTCCATATTATTGCGGAAAAAAAATATTATTCTTTCATGAAGAACATGATGAGGGTTTAAGGCACAAATTTATAGCTCATTTTACTTTCGAAATATATTTCATTATATAGGAGTGAATATTTTGTGAACAAACCTTTAAAAAACGCTCTCTTTGCTGTATTCAAAATTCGACTAGAATATGTTTTAGGATAGAGATCAGAGAATTATGAAAACGTGCACAAATTTCTCTTCTCCCCATAGCTCGTCATACCTAGTTTTAAACTGTTTTTGACGTAAATAAAATAATAAAAATAAATAAACCCCTACAAAAATAAGTGACATAATGTTGTCAAACTAGAGAGCTAAAAAGGGGTACAAAATAGAAAGAAAACAGAAAAACTAGGAGTACTTGACAAACATAGTATACAGTCAATGGTATGCAATATTCTTGTTCAAATTCAGGTTAACCATTTAGCGTGAAGCAATACGAATACATGACCCTCTAAAGTAGAATTTTCAAGAATTTGTGAAACCAAACTGAACTAAAAAGTAAAATAAAAAGTTTATTTTTGTTGCAGTAGAAAGTAATTTACTTATTCCCTATACTGTATTACTTACCATTTTCATTGGGGGGAAGCACGTGAACACAGCTGGGTTGAAAATGACGCAACACGGCGTTTATGAGATTCAGAATCTCTTCAGTTTCCGTCGCTGTCGCTACTGCCGCTTCATTTAAGAGCGAGAGGATGATCGCCACTCCCCAGACGGAACGGGTGAAGGAAACATCTTCCCACATTTAAGATCACGTCACTCCCACTCTCCCCTAGACAGTTTTTGGGTTGATGGTCCCCATCTCGATCAGGTTTTTCGTCCAGTTTCCCTGATCCTTGAGCAAATGATGAGATGGTCCCTTGTTTTCCTTCTGGACGTAAATGTAACTTCATTATTTGTGCACGTCGTCTGAATTTCAGTGGGAAATATAGTTATTCAAATTATCGTTTTCCGTATTATTGCGGCAAAAAGTATTATTCTTTCATGAAGAACATGGGGGTTCATGGTAGGAATTTATAGGTAATTTACCTTTGAAAATATATTTTATTATATAGGAGCGAATATTTTGTCAACAAAACTGGAAAAAAACCCGCTCTTTTCTGAATTAAAAATTCGACTTGAATATGGATAGAGATCACAGAATTATGAAAACGTGCACAAAATTCACTTCTCCCCATAGCTCGTCACACACAGTTTTAACTGTTTTTGACGTAAATAAATAAAAAATAAGTAACAAATTGATATAATCCTACAGAATCAATGATCTTATCGGTGAACGTAGAGCCTCTTGTGTTACCACACGTTCTCTAAAGAGAACGTAAAAGTTTAGAATTTGAAGCTCAATTTCTTAGAGAATCGAATATTGAGAAATTCTTTGACAGGTATGACGTTCTTTCAAATAACAGGAATTTTTATGTGCTTACTTTTACTCACCTGCAGCTTGCCCTCGATATTGAGATATACCACATATTCTGAAGGGACATTTGATACAACTTCAGTCAAGAAATAGCTTATTTTAGGACATAAGTTGTACAACGCATTTACAAAGGGTACATATGGTAGCCATATTCGACATGAACAGAAAAAGTAATTATTGAAACAAGAGTCACAGGACTCAGCAACGTTCGAAGTTGGAATAAAAAGTCAATATTTGACCTTGGATATTCATAATGTAAAGTGAACACAGTCATATGTGGCCTATTTCAAAATATAGACTTTTATTTAGGTAGCTTTTATATGATGGAATCAGGAAAGAATGGACAACCAATGGTGACACGTTTTGTTATCGGTGTAGGGGTCAGGACAAAGTAAGTTACTTCCGGCAGACGGATTCAAGTGAATGACAACATGAGATATAGAAAGACAATATCTTGTCAAGTGAAAACGGAGGTGACAAGACCTTGGCAGACGTTTTTCGGAAGCGGTAGTGAGCACTTGGAGAAGCTATTTTGATTGGGTAGGGGGCGCTAGTATAGATTATTTACGTAAGATATAATTATTAAGAGTTTAAATAGTTCATGCAGAAGTCACATTTAGTCAACGCGATTGTGAAGATATTCAAAATAATGTTGTCCATTCCAGACATTCGGGAAGTAATTTAGTGTTAATAGTTTGTGTTATATTATTATTAGATTCAGGGACCTCAACTTCGTTTACTTAATAATTTTGTTTGATATCAGGAAATCGATATTCGAATTAAAGGGCAACATTTTACTCGTATAATCTTAACATCACGACACAAGAACAGAATATTTCCGATGGAATATAAGCCTATTTATTCATGTGAAAATTCACTTCAATGTCATCGCAGCTTCATCTTCACGAACCGTAAGCATCGCGCAATATGTCGTAAAAATAAATTTAATAAGTCTTAGCAAAGAGATGATGAGATGAAATTTAAAAGGCTTTGGTAGATCAAAGAAATTAATATTTCAATATAATGTCATGCCAATAAACGTTATTGCACAAAGTACAATTTGTAAAGGAAATAACAAACTTTGATTCAATTAATGTTGAAATCAATAAATGGTGTAAACATGTTATTGGAAAAAGAAGGATGATTCATTTAATAGTTACACTTCGTAGATTTTCGCTTTATTTTTTAACAGAATAATTTTTTCAGATAACACCGGATGGGACGTCGACCCACGTACGTTCTAATCAACCATATACGAATTTAGGACTAGAGACTTCATAATACTTATAATAAAATTAAATTCTTTAAAGTTTGAAATATTTTCAAACCTAAGCAACAGGCGTTCACAAAATGGTTTGCTCAGCTTGTGTTAAATCCAATATCGAATGGAGTGTATAGAAGAGCGTTTCAAAATGGCTTGCCTAACGTGAGGCGGGTTGTATCAATAAATACCCAAAATGTTAAAACGTTTCAATATGTCAATTTTTCTTGTTATACTAGGAAAGAAAGGAGTCATAGCACTCTACACAAATTGTAATGTGCTTCAATATCTGAAATAAGTAATACTTTTACTTATTGGGAAAATTGGCTGTGTTTCTTGCTTGAAAGCACAAAACCCACACATTTCGCAAAAAGAAAAGTTTCTTCAGTTTCACACTTTATATAGTTTCAATAAATATTGTCGGAATGTTGGATAATGATCCGTATATGTGATATAAAAATAATAAAAGTGCATTTTTAAAAGATTTTGTCTTCTTACATGTACGTACATTTTACATATTTGTGGAGTAATATAAAATATTTTATAATATTATCATTGAAATAATACTGCTCCAAGTATCAGAGACAATGAATGAGAAAATAATTAAGAGTACGAAATTATTGAGGCTATACGAAAATTATTAAGGTAACTAACAATTCTGGAAGAATGTATGTCCAACCGCTTTTTAAAGACGCACCCAACCAGTGTTATTCACAGAGCCTGCAAACGTATAGACGTTATCAAAGAATTTTTCCAAGATATCTGCACTCAATACCATTGCATTAACATAAGGAAATGAAGTAACCGAGATTGAAATTTTGTTTACAGCTGTAAATCTGCATTCAATAATTACAGCAAGCAATTCAGTATCTCGCTGTAAAGTTACTCCAGTCCTCTGGGCGATAAATTTAGATCATCAAAGGAATATACCGTTCCCGTGCTACTGTATAATATCGTAATAATCATTGTATTATTCTTACACTCTTTCATCAATAAAAACAGTTCCACAGAAGAGTGAGATATCTGTATTATATCATAACAACTAGTTTAACATTCTTTCCTCATAGAAATCGATTCTACTCGAATTGTATTATCGTTCTCCCATTCGTTCAGTGGCGAACGGTACGTGGGCTTCTGTGGCGAATTAACTCACCTTTTACCCGACATCGTATGAGGACGAAACCGTGAGATTTGAAATTTCGTTTTATCCATACGATTTTTGAAGTTCAATTAGGAGATCTCTTTCCGTCGAAGAAATCATTTTAAAATCAGAAAAAAGTACAAGGAATATTGCGTTAGACTTATTTTTCTTGATTTATAAACCAGAGTGAAATATTTATTTGAAGAGACACATTCCATAGGTGCAATGTATTATCTTTTGAAAGAGATTCTATTCCTCAGCAAGTTACTTTTTCAAAATAAGAGGTAGGTATTTCCTTTGTTTACTATAGTTTTTAGTAATTTCAAGAAAGGATATTTCTTTCGATGTCAGTAAAATTTGATGAAATTTAACCATTCAAATAAATAATATAAATTTTAAATAACAATTGTAAGTTTATAAATTAAAATGTTAGTATTGTGTTATTTATATATACATATACATATATATACATTAATATATATATATATATATATATATATATTACCTCACTTTAGTTTTAAAAGTGAGGGATAGCTCTGCTTTGCTCTTATAACTTTTCAAAAAGTGTTGAAGGTTTGGTAATAAAGACTTTTTATGTTTTCTTGTCTTCACAGCAACGTCTGGACTCCTTTCTGAATATCTGCCATAATAATGTTGGATCATCTGTAACAGCGTTCAATTATGTTCGTGTTAATTGTGAATTGCTGTAAACTCTAAAAAGATCATACATGCTGACGAAAGAATAAAAGCAGTTGCTAAAAAAGTATATTTTTGAAACATTTATTGATTCGTATTCAAACATCGTTTTATACCAATTTTACTCACACAAATGTGAATGTGAATTAAAAATCTGTTAATTTTTATTGAGCGCTGAAATTACATTATCAATGTTTATACATTTTCATGAGAATTACAAAAATTAAGAAGTACTACATTGCCTCATGTTGGAATGATATTAAAATGTTAATAATCTTTGATCATTTATTGCATTATTAAACTGTGAGTGAATTGGGCGTTTTTCAATATTTTCTTGTAGTATTTTGCAAGAGTAAACTCAAAACAATCATTTTATCAATGGCGAACACATTAGTAGTGCACAGGTATCAGTGAAAATAAAAATAGCAAGTTAGTTTTCTTTTTAAATGTCGTTATTTGGAAGTCATTGGATAATTAGTTAAAAACTATAAGGTTATTATAAACTAATGGATTTGTCGCTGAATAAATATTTACTATAGGGGTATATTTTCATTGATTCACTTCTCATTTAATCGAAGGAATAGAAATTTTAATTACTTTATAATACATGGTCACATTATCCACGGGTTGGAAAGTGTAAAATTAATAATTATTATCTCCAAGCTATAGTGACATAATAAATACATCAGTTGCTGTTCGTGCTTAGGTTTCAAGGTTGCACTACTTCCAAATAATCTAAAAATATCTTATAATATGTTGGGAATATACATTTTCCTTCCAACGACATTCAATATTGAAGATATTGTTGCAACATCTATGTATATGAAATAATTTTGAAACCAACATTCGGCTAACTGGCGCTCTTTCCGGTGTCGCTTTTTCAGGTATTGCACTCTGTCACGCTCTTGGCTCGTTTACCGCATTTACTCCTTAGCCCTTTACTTCAAAATAGGGCCTTCTGTGTAGCAGCCAGTGGATGGGGGGGAAATAATTTTCTGTTTTCTTCTGACATTAGCGGCAACTTAATTTTATGAATTTCGCGTGTTATTGGCAGTCCACACGTTCAGTCAATTATTGACGCTATTATATACATTATTTATGATGTTTTGGGAATATATTTCCTTGAAACAAACCTAACATCAAATGTACATTTTTGTAATGTGCAACATTTTGTAATGTTGGCCGAAAGTTCCTTTCAGTCTCTCACAGTGTTAGCATCTCCAACCGTTGGGATTCTGCCAAATGCCATCACCAGTCCATCACTACTGCAATGACAATCTGCGAGCGTTGTTGTGAATACTAGCGTGTGTGGAACATCTTTCATTATTGCAATATATACCAGAATAGTGAAATTTTCGAAATAAATAAAATATCATATAGAAGAATAGTAATATTTTCGAAATAAATTTGTGTGAAACGAGTCTAAACAATAGCACATGTTGCAAAGAGTTGGAGTGTGATCACCGTATTTTCGAAACAAAGTTCTTTTGTTTTGTATGAATTCTATTACTTGTAATTGTCTCAATGCAGAAATAATAAAAAACTATAGTGCCCACTGGAAATCAAAGCCAGAACCACGTGCGCGGGAGGTGAATATACCTGACACGGACTCTACGCATAAAATTATGTAAGCGATATTTCAATATAGGCTTTTATTAAACTTTGTTTTGATTTTTACACGAAATCCTTATGTTTTACTATACATATGTTAGTTATATGAATTTGGATATTATATTTCCACCATTCGATGGAGCTACAACCTCCAGTTTGTTGGGGCACCAGCCGCCACTGAAATACATACATGAATTTAAGTTATTCAAATAAAAAAAACGATGATTCCATTCAAGTTTTAAAAGTATATATTTTAAAGACTTTTCAACCTCATTTGTGAGGTCCTCTTCAGTTTCGGTCGTACTGTGAAGTTATGTACACATATTAAAACTCCAAACGCAAAGGATTGCTCCAGGATTGCAAATTACATGAATCGAACCACATGAATTGATTCTGATTCAATATCACCTTCCAATATGCATAATTTCAGTAGTTCGCCTACAATTTTCAATTCTGGTGTTTACATTAGAAGTTTTAATGTGTGCACATAACCTCACACTACGACAGAAACTGAAGAGGACCAAACAAATTAGGTTGAAACGTCTTTAAAATATATACTTTTGAAACTTGACTGGAATCATCATTCTTTATTTGACTTATGAATCATTATTCTTTGTTTGTCTTATCCAGTGATCCTTGAATTATTCGATATATATATTTTAAGTTAATTATGTACCACTTACTTTTTTATTAATTTCCTCATGAATTGTTAAGATAATTTTCCATTTCAGACTAGTAGTACCAATAATAATCTACGCAGAGTTGGCAGGAGGGGTAACAGAAATGCTAGAGACAGCGCAGCAAGAGCTTATCGGAAGCTACGGTCGGCTTAACATGATCGATGGAATGTCAAATGGTAACAGATGTTCGCTCAATCCACAGAACCTATGCCAACCATTGCAGAATTAGCAGCAAATGCGTGAGTTGCTTCAGGATGAAAGTTTTAGTGTTGTTATTATCAGTATGGTTTTGAGCCTGTTGTCCCTACCAATATGATTTTGAAATTTGATTGTTTCTAAATATATGATTTTGAGCGTAAGATGTTTTTACGAATAAGGCATTGGACCTTAGTAGATTTTGCCAATATGAGTTATGAAGAACAAAGTAGTTATTTTTCTAGACAAGCTCATTCTCTTAATTATTATTTTCCAAGAGGAATTCCAATAGACCATAATACAATCTTGTCACAAAGATAAATCTCTATATGATTGATTCGAACTGGTAACACTCAAAGAGAGGATAGAAACTGTTTCTTTGTTATCTCATTTTATCTGCTGTCTGAACTAAGACTTCGATCGTAGTCTACCCCCTATCATTGTCTCTGGAACAAAATGGTTGTTTTACTTGCCTTGATGCAAGTACTATTAATATACAGAAAATTTGCTGCCGAGCAAAAACGTTTGGTTTAACGAAGTATATTTTAATACGTCTTGAAATGTTACACGTAGCCTTTATGTGATCATTACCCGTGTCACGCTTCTCTAAAGAGGATAATGGTAGAAATCAATGTTAAATACAGGTTGTCCGGGGAGAAAACGTCGAAACTTTGAAAATAAGCTCTTACGACAATTCTAAACATATTTTGTCTAATAATCTACGAGGATATTCCGAATGGTTGAGCCGCAATAAGCACTCAAAAGTTGGTTGGAAAATTCGATTTATAGACAAAACTTTGTCTTATAGAAGCATAGAAACATTTCGGAAACATAAATTGTTTATTATTTACAAAAGAAATGAATATATTTGTTCAGAAAGAAAAATTAAGCGAGAAATAAAAGAGCACCCAATTTACACAAATTGACTACTTTTTTATTTCTCTCTTAATTTTTTTGTCTGAGCAAATATACTTTTTTTTGTAAATAATAAACAATTTACATGTTTCTGGAGTGTTTCTATGCTTCCTTAATGAAAGTTTTGCCTAGAATTCAGTTTTTAAAACCAAATTTTGAGTGCTTATTGTGGATCAACCATTCGGAATATCCACGTAGTTTATTAGACAAAATATGCTTAGAATTGTCTCATGAGCTTATTTTCGAAGTTTCGACGTTTCCTCCCCGGACACTCTGTATATACGTTCTATCTAAAAATTTTCCTTGTAGAATAGTGAAGGTCAAGGAAACTCTTTGAGACGTCTAAACTCCGTACGTTATTCACAAAGCGCAACAGAGGAATAAGGGGCCTCTTCTCACTTGTTTTTTCCTTCCGACCCTCATTTCCTTTGCGGCGCGCGCCACTCAGCAACTTGAGATGCCATATCGATTTCGATGTCGATGTACACGTTTTCAAAACAAACGATATTTTTGTAGAAACATCTTTGCTGATCTCTCGTCCGTGATGACCCTTTTCTCGTTTTTCGCACATCAAGAGACTGTCAACATATGAACGGTGGGAGTAGGCCGTCCCCCTTTCTTCTCCGCACCCTTCTTCGCCAAACAAAGGAATGACCCTGAGCGATGAGGCTTAGTTGACCGTTATTATTTTCTGCTTTGTAGTCAGTTAAATATTAATTATAAATTCATCGACAAGGCCACTGTCAATTTAAATTTTGTTTAATAAAGTAGTTCCACATATAACAGTCAAAGAAAATTAACTGTTTGTTATCATGCAGCAATACTCCATTCTAAAGAAGACCAACAAAGAATAATTAAGTTCTGTAAAGCCATCAATATATGTCTTGATATATGTCATCAATATATATCAAGACATATGTCTTGATATTTATTCCAACGAATACATGTCTATTGTCATTATTGGTTTGAATTGTTACTATTGTAAGATGGTTGCAATTTATACTGTTGTATTTTTCCACTGATGTAATTGAAACAGAAATAGTCGCAAATAACCACGTGTTTTATGCGACTAAAAATAAACTAAAAAAGTTTTACCGCGGGTATTTAATGTTTGAGATTATTAACCCAGCTTTAAAATATCTATTTTTAAAAACATCAGTTGTCTGTGGTCGACGTAAAACATCGAACTTATCGCATGTAAAAGATGGATGTTTTAATTTCGAACATCGTCGTTTTGTTATCGATGTCCCATCGCCATCAGCAACCTACTTTGAGGGTGTTGGAGCCCGCGCCGTCGGAGGCTCCCGTCCAGGCCGGGCGCACGCCGTGGGACGGCGCGCGCCCGGAGCGCCGCCCCCGCCGCCAGGGGCGCCACCGCCGCCAGCAGCACGCCACCACCAGCTCCAGCGCCAGCAGCGCCACCGCCGCCCCCGCGCCCGCCGACGCCACCGCGAAGAACGACCACACCTGCGGCCGCACCAACGAGTTAGGATGGACTATTACTCGCGCAACTTTTCTTGACCGATGGATTGAAGAAATGCGGGTAGAGTGGGGGTATTAGTTACGAAATCGGCCACTAGATTTTATGAAGCAGTACCAATGTTTGGAGAATCAATCATGTATTTGCAACTTTCTCAATAATTTGCGTTCTAACTTTCTCAGGAGCTCAAGGTATCTCGTATGATGGATTTTCACCTGCTGCGGTCATTTCTTTACATATTTTGGAGAAAAACGCCGACAGAAGTTCATGTCAACAGAAAATAGTTTATATTTTGCGCTAATGAAGATGTGTTTGGAATGTTGTCATCAGTGTTTGCTGCGAGGTTTTGCCGTCAACTGTTTTTTGTGCCAGAGAGAGGGAAACATGGCCATCGGTCAAGAAGAGTTGCGCGATTAATACACAGACTGGCTGAAACGCTTCCATCATTGCAGCAAATTGAAGCCAAGCTTTTTTTTTTTGCAGTCACAGCAAGGCCTTCTGTGCAAACAGAGTATTCTACTCGTAGTATTCCGTAAGGCGCTGGTTAAGGCTGCGTACGGTCCGCGCGTAATATAAATCCTCTTACTCCGTGTTTTACTCCCAAAGAACAATCATTACAAACGAAATCACAATATGTAAGGAGAACGAATTGAGAAACTTTCAAAGCACATTGCATCGGTTATTGTCATGAAAAATGGAAGCTGTTGAGATGTTATTGTAGTTAACATAACGCCTGAAAGTCAAACTGCAATAAGAAGCAAACAAACAGATCAGAAATAAGGCGGCAGACTTGAAAAATGATATATTTGTGGTTTGATAACTTCTATTTTTACAATTATACTGTCGATTATACTGAAGGCATTGTGAATATTATTATTCTAACCACTAATGAAATTTAAATACAGATAAACGAAAAGACAACAATATAGAAATAAGATTTGATACAAACAACACGTCGATTCAGTACAATAATTCTACATGCCACTCTCAGGAGTGTTTTGACTCCAAAAGCCTTTCATGTTTTGACTGCAAAAAACATGGAGATCGTCGGGTCGAGCGTCCACCGTGAGCCCTGAAACCATAGGATAAGCCGCTCGATGTAGTATAGTCTAGCTCAGTGTTGTCAAGGTCGATGCCACGACGAAATCGCCCCTCCACGTAGTTCATTACCCCGCCACCAGACAACGCCATCCCTACTGCAAAACGGCGGGATTACTACTAATAGTTCCCTTTCCCGGCGCTAGTTGCGCAGAGAAGCTCGTGGCATGCGACGCGTGCCGTAGCCACCAATAGAAGACCTTGACGTCACTGGTAGAGCTCGTTGGGGTGCACACGCCTTTGGCACAACACAAAGTTGTAAACGGACGTTTCGGTAACAGGAAACGTGCCCCAACAGAACGAATTTTAGACGGAATTCTTTGCAGTTTGAAATAGTGTGTTAAGGAAGGAAAATGTTCGAAGGAATCATAGAACTTTCAGAGGAAATGCCAGGGCGCAAGCGCCCGACCTCGAAGACGAGCATTCTATTGATGGCGACCGTCATTTACACGGTTTTGTCGTCCATGACAAATGGGTTTTTGTTCTAATATTTTTTCTCTGCAATCACTTCAATACAAAACAGCAACACACAATACAAGAAAATAATAAAAAGAAAGAAAACTGCTACATGTAAAATATTACCTTTATTAAATTGTAGTATTATGGTTCATTTTAATTTCCGTGAATCGAATGTTCAAAATAATCAAAGTGCTTGTTGATTGTGCTTTGAAAGTTATGTGTCGACGTGTGTTGAAGCTGCTTTGTTGTCGTGTGTTGTACTGCACAAAGAAACTATGTCGGTATCTTGCTTATATGTCACATTCATAAAGCATTATCAATATAAAAGTATTCATTTTAGTAAAACTGTGAGAGTAAAATCGAGAATTTCAATCCCACGCCACAGAATAGTTTGTATTCTGTGCCCGCCTTTCCGCTTTTAATTACATGTGTGCAATATTCGTAAATTCCCTACACAATAAAATTTATTGAATTGCATTTCTTTCTAATCCCGATGAAACAAACTTCAAGCATACTATACTAGTTTAATAAAGAGTTTTGATATTGTTGTTTGTTATCATCTTACCATGGCAACAAAACATACACAGTTTTACGGTTTTTGTTTGTACAGGCGGAATACAGTTTTCTGAAGATATATTGTACCATATTAGCTAATAAGTTTTGGCTTTACGTTATACTACATGGCAAAGAGGTTGACACATTACGACTCTGGATTTCATAACTCGCAAAACCTTGAAATAATTTTGTATTAAAATTGAAGTTAGTAACATTAAATACTGCACAACATTGTAAATAACTTCTTACTGTAACAATTTTGTTTAATACGTTAAAGATTATCTTAAATATAGTGTTTGATCGTGGAAAAACGATTCCAGTGTTTCTAATCCAATAAACAACCGCCGAGGCGTTTATAATTTGTAAACTGTGTGTGTTGAAAGTGTATAGTGAGAAAAGTTTTATTAGATCAGAAGAACATTTCGCGTATCTGAGAGATAGTCTGCTTTGTCGGAGAATAAAGCTTATTTCTATGTGGTTTTAATGGAATGTTAAACTTTTTGTTCAGAATGGAAAACATTTTGGTGCAGCATCGCTACTTTTGTCAAGCTCGTTTTGGTAGTAAGTTTCTCTCGTGGGCTGACAATTGATATAATAGAATAAATTTAAATAAAACGGGAAATTCATGCTTTTAGTACAGTATACTATTTTTAAACATAAGGCCTCTATACCTCTAAAATAACAATAGTGTCATAAAAATTGCTAGAATTATTTACCATATTTACTTTCTGATGAATCATAATGAATTGACAGAGTATCGCAAACATGAGTGTGTAATTATACTAAGTCTTTTTAGAACAGAATGGTTATTGTGACCTTGACCTATACCAATTTGACGTAAATCATCCGCCATACTTACGATATTGGTTTAGGGATTTTTCATTTCCCTATCTACTGACGAAGTTGAATTCTGTAACGTCAACCGTAAATAAAACTCCACCACGTGTCAGCAGAAACAAAGCGTACTTTCTTGGTTTTAGATAAATTTCGCATTATTTTAATTTGTATGCAATTTTACAGTCATAGCAGATCAAGATGTATTTCGTTGTGCTGCAATTGTGCAATCGCTCGGTAAGGAAATAGAGGTGTGAGTAGTACCCATTTTAGTATTCAAAGTGATTTATTGCTATAATTGTGGCTAAGAGTGATTACAGTTATGTATTGTTCTTGTCCTGTTTCATTAAAGGCAAGGGAAGGCGATCTGAAATCAAGCATTGCAATGAAGAGAAGTTTACGAACTGTGTGATGAACACAGGTTCTTGAAGTCAAGTGTACTAAATTAAAGAACATATTAGTTTGTTGAAGTTGCAATTTTAATTACTGTTTTTATTCTGCAGGTACATTCTGATACAGTGGGATGTGAACATTTATTTTCTCGCTACTGATTTTTACTTTTATCTCAACGAATCACAACGACCATGAGGTTGTACATACAAGGCAGCAATCTCAGAAACTACTAGTTACAAAGGAGGCAATGTGATTATCCTCAAATTCACCTTAAAGCTCATGTGTCGAATAAATGAACTTAAAATACTACATAGTATACACAGAATTTTATATAGAATATCCGAGATACATCCTGCTCTATAAACACGGAAGGAAAATGTTCATAACATATCTCTCAAATATCTCTTAACACTTTTCATCCGTCATAATGACCCATGCATCAGTCATTCAGTGGAACAGAGTGTCAAACACCACAGTGCTGATCTCCTCAGAGATTAAGCTTCCCCATTCACCTACTCTTGTAGTCCTGTTACATATCACCATCACCACACCACCCTATCATCATCATCATCATCATCATCACATCTCACCAAATTTGGTCACGATGTACCTACCTTGGGGCAGACCTTGGTCTCGAGAAGCAACAACTGAAATCGAATGCAAAGCCGTATACCAGTGGTATCAAGATCTTATACTGTTGCCAGTAGCATGCGTCGTGACACCGTAGCATGCCACGAGCTTCTCTTCGAACTAGCGTCGGGAAAGGGAACTATTAGTAACCCCGCCGTTTTACAATAGGGATGGCCTTGTCTCTGGTGGCGGAGTAATGAACTGCGTGGACTCGTGGCACTCGTGCCACGGGCTCCCGCTCGTGGCATCGACCTTGACAACACTGCCCTATCCTTTTCTGGGTAGTAGAAGCGCCGCTTACCTGTTCCAGGCTGACGAAGACGCGCGCCCTGGCGGCCTCTGGCGTGCAGCGGAGGCCACACGCGGCCGGCGCATCGCCGCCAGCACGCCGCCGCCGCGCAGCCGC
>JAHLJT010009419.1:184427908-184490208 GCA_031308135.1 Acheta domesticus | reverse complement strand
AATGATGGTGAGGGGCGCTCAGAGCAGAGAGGGAAGGAAAAGCAACAGGCGCTAGAGTTTGGGTGATCAGAGGGGTGTACGAAAACCAAAGAGGATATGATAGGCAGCAGGAGGCGGAAGTCGAGGACGGCGAGCCGGTCGCGACAAAACTAATGGAGGACACGAGTGGAGACAAGGTTCACGTGTAACAAATGAGACCAAATACCAGCGGGACGGTTTACAACCCAAAGTTAAACGAAGGGAGTTTTCGTGTTTGACGGCGAAGACCCCAACACGAACAATAACACACCAGGAGTCAAGCAACGCTCTACATTTCCATCAATCATTTCAAGTGGTCGATTACGAGGGAGCCCTCTGATCAAGAGAAAAAGTCAGCCAAGAATTCGTCGGTAAATGTCCAACCGTCGATGATATCCATGCTTCGGTGAAGAGAGTGGGAAGCATTGGTTGACACACGGATGTGTGGCAAGACGCGCGATTTCGGAGATTTATTTATGCGAGGTGTAGTGGACTAAAAACAAGCGGAAAACATGTGGCCTGCATTACGATGACGGGCTCGTATGTAATTGGGGCCACCCAGAGAGGGTCAGCCCCATTACGAAACAAGTGATGTTAGAAGTATGTATTGGTGGGTATATGTACGAGATGGTTGCGCTGGTGGTGAGGCATTTGTTGTATCCGGTTAATATAATTGGATGGATTTCCCTGGCGACAATCGGGCTGTCATAAATCTCGAAAGGGCACATCATTGGTAAACGGAGACCAGAACATGTGGATTGATACAGGAGGCGAGGAGGACGAAGAATACAATATTAGCGCGGGAGTAATAAGTGGTGAAAGCGTGGAGGAGTGGATAGAGCAACAGGCTGACGGAGCTGAATGTTGGATGATAGGGGTAAAATCGAGTTGAGGAATTGCTATTAAGAGACAAGAAAATATTTATGAAAAACGGTGAACCTATTAGGAGTACGAATTTAGGATACAATTAACAGACTATACACCATTCAGGGAGAGGAACTATCCCATACCTGCAGCCTATCGAAAAGAAGTAGCGGAATTGATCAGAGAGATGAGGAAGAAGGGATCATAAAAGGGCGTCCACATCTTACACCAGTCCGATAGTCATCGTTAAGAGAAGGAGGACGGAGGACTTCGGATTTGCTTAGACGCGAGAAGACTGAATGCTGTGACCTTGCCATACCGAGACGCTCCTCCGGAAGTGAGGGAATTCTGAGAGGATTCGGAGGGTGCGAGGTGTTTCTCGTGCACGGACTTCATAGGGCCTATTGGCAAATGGAAAATCGCTGAGGAAGACCACAGTACACGGGATTCATGGTGGAAGGAATATGCTACGTCTTCAGAAGAGTACCATTTGGTCTGCGAAACAGCGGGGCAGCACTGGTTCAGTGCATTGACAGGATAATAGGGGGTCGACTACAGGACAGAGTGACAGTTTACGTTGATGATGTTGTGATTAAATCCAAATCCATTCCGAGCATCTTCGAGATTTACGAGAGTTTGGTTCCATACTGAAGGAAAACAATTGGTGTTGAACATCAAGAAGTCGAGATGGGCTACGAGGACTATCCATTTTCTGGGGTACGAGATCACGACAGAGGGCATTGGTATGAAGCAGGACACGATTCGGGAGATACACAAATTCCGGCGCCCAAGAATGTCAGACAAGTTCGGCGGCTGATTGGCACTTGTATTATTATGCTCGGTTCTGCCTAACTTCGCTATGATAATGTCACCGTTTTATAAGCTGTTGCAAAAGGGAAGAGATGGAAGTGGGGATATTCCCATGAGGAGGCTTTAATGAAATCAAGGCCATGTTTTACAGGCATTGTGTGGTAGCACACCCCTGACTTTAGCAAAACGTGCATACTACAAACTGACAGTAGCGCTTCGGAATGGGGGCCCGTACGTATCAGAGGTGGAAGGAAGAGAAGAAAATCATCGCAATCATTAGTACGGGTGCTCAAAGGCCCAGAGATCGGTACACCACGACTGAAAAAGAAGCGGGGGCTATTGTATGGGCTATTACCAAATTAAGACCCTATTTGACTGGGTAGGCACTTCATTGTGCGCACAGATCATAAGGGCCCTGACGTTTTTGAACAGATGCATACACAGAATGATCGATTGTATAGATGGACCTTGTTATCTGCAGCAATTTTCATTGATGTAGAACAACTGTAAAGGGAGTTAAACTACTTACCCGACCTACTAAGCAGAAGACTCCCAGGGAAACGAGGCTTACGCTAACGAAAGGCAGTTTCAAGTGGCAGCGATAGACCTTGGGAGTGACGGACGCGCCGCTAGTCGTTGGGAAGACCTAATTGCGCTACAGGAACAGATCCTGACATTAGTAAGGTAAAGTTCTTACAAAGAGGGGAGAATGTCACGGGAAGACCCGGATTACGAGGAAATGGAGGAGAAGCAAGATGAATGGAAGTTAATCCAGGGAGTGGTGACCAGAGAGTGACAAGAAACGCAGAAATATTTAGGTTGTGGATACCTAAGAGTATCACGGAGCAATTGATTAAGCATGTTCATACGTCCATGGCACATTTCGGAGCGGAGAAAATTACGAAGGTAATACAAGAACTATGTTACTGGAGGGGAATGGCCCGGCAAATTAGAAAAGGTCGTGAGTCAATGCAACTTATGTCAGAAGGCGAAGTACCCAAACAAGAGCTTTGCAGGACCCATGCAATCAATAATTCCGCTTGGGAAAAATGACATAGCAGCCGTGGATATTTACGGACCACTGCCGAAAACCAGAAATGGAAACCAGCACATATTTGTAACTATTGACGTATTTTCGAAATTCGTCCAAATTTACCCCATAAAGAGAACGAATGCTCAAATTGTCTGAGGAAGTTAAAGATATTTTTTGACGTAGCAGGACCATACCAAAGAATACTGTCAGATCATGGAACCATGTTTACCAGCCGACAGTGGCAGCAAACATTGATGGGACTTGGAACAAACCAGTATTTACGTCAATCCGACATCCACAATCAAATCCGGCGGAACGGGTCATGAGGGAATTATCTAGAATGTTCAGAACATATTGCCACGAGCAGCACGACAGATGGGGAGAGCTAATACCGGAGATTAATAGGTGGTTGCCGTCCATTCCACACGATAGCACGGGTATTACACCGTACGAGGCACATTTTGGACGTAGACCACCCCACGTCTTATACGCACTTGACAGAGAAGAGGTTTCCAAAGACCGCAGGAGCCATCACAGGAAACAGTCCGCGAGAATTAGTCAAAATGAGCGAAGTACGACTAGCAAAATGAAGAAAACGCCATACGAATTCAAGGTGGGACAAAAGGTGTTGGTTAGGGTACCTAGAGTGTCAAATCCCAAACTAAAAACTTATTCGAAGTTTTTTCCTCCTTTATGAAGGACCATATGAGATAAAGGCAATTAAAGCTCCAAATGTGGCGGAACTAATGAATGAGCGGGGAGAAACAGTCGAACAATACAACTTTTACAACTTGAAGGCATACCATGAGGGACAAGATCAAAACTAAAGGAGAACCCTGGAAGCAATGGATTAGAAGATTATTTTTCACTGTGTAAAAAAAAATCTTGATAACGTGGGGGGTTATTTGACCGTATTGGTCAAAACACAAAGAATAGGCGCTCCACCACATTCAAAAGTAGCGCGCAGAGTGAGGAACCGCGGCGGAACGGATCGACAGAGTCGTGAACGAGCGCACGGGTAGTGGGAACTGATCGGTCTGACCGCGCAAAAGCGACAGTTGGCGGTTGAGCAGCATGGCGTGAGGACGGTATGCAATGGTGGTTAGAGAGCGATGCTTTGATGTACAAGAAATCCAGTGTAATCGGGACAACAGGTATTTAAGAAAGAAAATTGTGATGAACTGTGCAATAAGCGAGTGTAAGGATTGTGGTGAACTTATTTAAGAGAGAATAATTACGAAATTTAATAAAAAGGGGAGCAGTGCACGGACACGTGGGCGATGCGGGTTAATGATAGTTGGTGCGGCTGCGGTGCTGATGTGTGATTATGCGGTGGAGCTGCTGAGCTGATACGATTAAAGTCATCGTGTGAAGAAAGAAACCGTGGGAAGGCGACGCCGGTGGATTGGAACGGGCTGCGGTGACACGTGGTGGGGCAGACGGAGCATCGCGGGCATCAAGGTTACCCCCGGCCTCAGGCGGAACGGGCAGCAACGCGTCACGTAGAAATCGACGATCGTAACGATCAGATAAGTAATTCTAATTGTGAACAAATAGAAGGAAAATAAATGAAACGCCAGTTCAGGATGCTCACTGTGTAGCGTTGAAAGTAATGATGTGCGTAGTAGCATATGAATGGCACGTAGTTTTTCCAAAGGGTTGGAAGTTGCATAAGCGGGAATGATAATGTAATGGTGGGAAGGTTAGAGATGTACAGAATGAACCATAGAATTATGATCAAAGCAATGATGCAAGCTATGTTTGGTAATGTAATGATGTCTTATTGTTCTTTTGTTCTAATAAATTCTGTTTATATGATAGTAGGCCTTTGAATCCAGATACTGTAGATTAAAGTAACCCCCTTAAAGAACTCCTGTACCCACACATAAAAAATTTTATGATATGTGTAACCGTGAGCCAGCAAAGGTAAGTACGGTCACAATATATATATATATATATATATTATATATATATATATATATATATATATATATTGTGACGTACCGACTGCTCGGGTCAATCGTGACTTACCCGTGAAGTGGCACGGTACAATAAATTTGTTTGTTTCAGGCAGGGCTCGGGATCTTTTTCGCGAATGTGGACCCTGGGATGTTCGGGGTACAATAAATACATACAGTTTATTATACAACGACAGTTTGATGTTTATTCATCTAATATCACCTATTACACTTTCGAACACTGATCCCCTATACAATGATTACTATGTTTTGGTACCAAAACTTAATACCTTCAATGCTAGCATCATACCTGTTACCACCTGGTCACGTCGCTTCAGTTGGGGCCCCGGCGCCGTGTGTGGCGGCGGCTTCGCTCCCGTCGCGTGTTCCCGGACCGTTCGGCCCCCAGCCGTAGATTAGTAGGCAAGTGTTCGCCCCTCACGTTGCTCCCGCGTATACATTTTCCACTAGTGCATCTAATTTAAGTCTATGTGGGTGCTTTCTGACGTAATCGGTAAAATACATTACTTTTTCTTGTCTGCTTGTATTGTCCCGTCCTTTCTCTCTCTTTGATTTAAAATTGTAACTGATTTGCTCTATAACACGTTACATCTATATAGTGGTGCTCGAGCGTCCTGAAAGTGAAGGCTCGATGCTTGTGGAATCTGTGCGGGTACTCATAGGTTGTTTGCAATGATCAGGTAACCGCGGATACCTTTCGACACGAGATGAAGGGCATGTGCTCTCAAAAGGATAGAAGAGTGTATACGGACTGATGCTAAGTCGTGTGGGCATAACTAAATTCCCATGTTTCAGGGTAGGGGGGGATACTGAGGAAAGAGTCAAGAATCAATGGGACAGGCAATGATTGAAAACCCTCAGGAAAATGTGCGGACGCTGCTAAGAATGAATCGGAACACACAAACACGTGCAGAACGATCTGATGCTAACTGATCTATGAGATCTGGAGCGGAAAGAAGTATTAGCACTTGAAAGGGGACTATACAGAAAAGTCAAGGAGGTGGAAGCTGATTGATGTGCACTACACATTCTATCTTTCCCCAAACCTACGTTCGCGATGCATGTGCTCACGCTACAGGCGGGTTTCACACTCTTCGGTTTACCATACACTCTATCCGTTGACTTCCCAACGCTGTTCGGTCTGCATCACACTTCTTTAACGGTCCGAAATGTAATACTATGCAAGTCTATTAAGTTATTCAGCTCTTAGGGGTACTTTTCCCCAAATAACTCGCACCGCTCGCGCACCACCTCCGTCCGCTAGCGTGGCTTCCGCTCGTCTCTCTTTCTCAACCGACTTCTCGCTGTCCTCCCCTCGTGTCTCGCGCTCCACGTAACGCCCCCCTTCCCCTCCGTGTTGCCATGCTGCCTAGTTATGCTCGCGCCGTTTGTATGTTCTCTGGTTGTTTAAGTTGAAATGTATCGCGTTTCTATTTAGAGGCGCGGTGCGTTTCAATATATATATATATATATATATATATATATATATATATATATATATAGTTTGGATTTGGGGGTTCAACATGGCCCTCATAGATTCGCCCATGCCCCACAAAAAAGATAGATTACAGTTGTCTACATAGATTACCTTTGTCTTCGCAAAATACGATTTCTACACGTTCTTTACATGTAGACGTAGACTATGGCACTTTACGTGTAGAGGCACATCACTCCCAGGTAGAGTCCCTAAGTATACAGAGTAGCGCAATCGCCGCCATTTAATATCCTCTCACTCAACAGTCCCGCCAGGCAGCATTCAGAAGTTGAAGGAAAATTATAACAATTGGTGAAAATTATAACAATTGAGATATTTAAGATTATTAATATTGATTTGAGATAGATCCGTGGTTATCAATACACAGAATATCTTACAGTTCCAATTCTTTTGACCCTTTAAACCCTAATGTTGCCTGAGAGCAAAATGTAGAATTTTCTAAAATTTGAGGACATATTTTAAAAAATGGCATATTTGCTTTAAATTATTCAATTGCAACTCAAAATTAAGTTAAAAAAATTCTTCGTCATTCAATAATTTGGGATTGAGAGGGTTAACAACTGGATATAAAGTGGCAAGATCGGTGGAACAACGGAATGCGCTACTCGTATTTAGGGACTCTACCCTCGGGGAATCGCGGCTGCGCCACAGGGCAAGTGCAGTTTCCGCGCGTTCCACAGAACTAGCTCTCTTGCTCAGAGTGCTTCTACACGCAGGTCGACTGTTTATTGCCTTCGAAACAGAACGACAATCGTAAAAAGAAATTTTTATAGTAAAACGCCTGACGCAGTCGTTTTGATAGCTACAACGTATTCGACTACAGTGAGAGCTGCTAAAACCAATTTTTTGTGGAAACCAAAACAGCCAATTTTTTGTGGAAACTATTGATTTTTTCATAAGCTACGTGTAAAAATTTCCTCGCGGCCGGCACACTTTATACATTGACTTTTATTAAACGGTCACCTCTAGGGTTTTGAACAGTAATAGAGTAATAAGAAAAGGAATTGTGGATGTCCTGTTGGTGCGACGGGGCGCATTGGTACACTTCTTGGAAGAGAGACATTTACAGGGGGCAGGGAGGGAGATTAATTGGCAGGGAGATTAATTTATGTTTAAGGCAAAAACATTATTTTAATAAGTGTTTGTACGAAATAACTAGGTGTTCATTTAATTTCGTAATTTCGTATTTATGAAGTTTTCTAACTTTTTCTTGCTCTCTGTGGGAACTTGTCACACGGACGGCTGAGCATGCTGCGTGTGCAAAAACAATCTTATTGTCATTCGAGAACTATTGTTTAGGTCAGCCCTCCTCGCAGAATACGGATTGTATTCTGAATTTTTGTTTGCTTGCACGTTCGGTTCGATGGTGCGGAAATGCCAATGTGTGTTTTCGCGAGTGAGAGAAAACTCAAGGATTTTTTACACTAGCCGAAAGAAAGAATATAATCACAGGAAACGAGAAAAAATTGTCACAAAATGTGCTGACGATTTTCAAGAGTGGGTGGACACAAATAAATTTTTTAAAAACTAAAAAAGGATACAGTTTGGTGAAGTTAAAAAATCTATGCAGCTATAAAGTTAGGTAAACTTGCTTAATAAACAATTGTGCAAAACTTTATTCATGATCTAGAGATTCTTCAACAGCATATATTTTCTCACATTATTTATAACAGTTACGCAGTATTATAATACATGTAGTCGAAAAAGTGTCTCCAACCAGCAATTTTTTTCTCCGCGCGGAGATTCGAACTGAAACCCTTAGATAGTAGTCATAGTGGAGCCTATTTTGACCGAAATTTCGGTCAGCAGATGTCGGACAAACAAAACCAAACGCAACAAATCGTTGTCTGATAGCGGGTGTTTCCGGACGCCATCTGAAGAGGTCTTTCCCTCAGGAAACATTTGAACGAATCTGGCACATCGGACAAAACGTCCGACGACGGGCGACCGAAATGTCGGCCAAATTAGACTCCAATGCGATCGCCGCCTTAGAGTTAAAAGCCAGGCACGGTTACAACTAACGATCAGCTGCACGGACTAACTCAATCTTCCGACGATTAAAAATATTAATCATTTATATTTGCAATTTTCAAAAATTCAGAGATTTTCTTTTACATTATTTAAAAATCGAGTTTGAAATAACATTTAATAAAGGAAACAATTTCTATCTTCAATATTGTAGTTTCGCGATGTTGATTTTTTTTCGCAATTCGAAAAGACAGACAGTTCACCAATAAATATGACTTTTTTCAGCGCCGTTTTGTCTACACCAGGAAAAAGGTTAAAGAAAAAAAAATTGAGCTGTTGTTTATTTTTGTATAAATTTCATTAACTTCAAGCAAAAATTACGCAAAAATACTTGTTTTACAAAAAAAATTTAAAGATCTAATTTTTTAAAACAGATTTCACTTAAGAAATAATCTCAATGAATATTGTACGTTCCCAATTTTCATTATTTCTTTTTTTGCAATTTTCGAAAATACAGAGAGTTTACCTAAAACTGGATTTACACTATTTTTAAGCAACTAATGCACTCTCCAAGAAAAAGGTTTTAAATAGAGACGTTTTCCAGAAAATAATTGTTTAAAATGCCTATAAATCACGCAATATTATACGAAAACTACTCATGTTTGAAAAAATCTCTATATTGTAGTTGAAGGTAGACGCCGAAAAAGCGTTTGAACAATTGTAATTTTTTAAAATTAAGAGATTTGAACGAAAATGAGCCATTTATTTCAACTTCATTTATGCTTTTCGAGGGGAATGTTTAATAAAAAATATTGGGGCAATTTTTGAGAAAGTTGTCAATTTTTTTGACACTTTATGAAAAGTACTCCCAAAATCAAACTCTGCTTTTCAAAGTCACAGGAATTTCAACCTTAGACGCTAGCGTCGACCACTGACGGACCCTGACAGACTTTTTTAAGTATCAAGAATCCGCAAAACGTGAATTCTGACTTTACAGCATGTTAGAGAAAGTAATTTACTTCACAACAAAATTTATTCATTTTTCTACACAAGGAGCCCCACAAAACGAGTTTGTTATCGAAAAAATCGTCGATGAGGTGAAAAAAGTTAAGCGAGAAAGTAAAAAGTGACTAAAACCTATTGTTGTATTGGTATTCGGTGTTTTATAATTCAAGTATAGTTTGTTAAGTCACTTAATCAATCTAAAATACAACTTAAAACAATAACAAATACAACAACTGTTGTATTTTTTATTTAAGATAATTAAAATGATTGTACGGAAAACCTTTATTTCACAATAATTGAAACAATTAGAGCAAATGGAACAAAATGGTTTGACTTTATCTAAAAATCTTCATTAAACGACCACCTCTAATAAGGCCGGAACCAATAGTCGTCACTTTAGACAGGCTTAACTATATTATTTGGGGGAAGTATTTGAAAGGTTACGAGCAGCGGTGGGAACCTGAAGTTGCTGAGACAGGATCTAATAATAAATATATATCAGTCGTGATCTAACCTGTAAGAGATGATCTAACCCTTTCAAATTAATATGTAACACTAATAAAAGAGAAATTAAAGTTCTAAGTAATATATTTGAGAGTCAGAGGCTTATAACTTCATGATCTGATCGCATTACATATTAATGATGTATTATATTGTATATTGTACAGATTGTTTAAAAAAAATTAATCACAGCATCACGAAATATCTTATCATTGTTTTATAATGTAATAAATACATTATTATTTACGTTAATTACAATAAAATATATCATTAATTAAGGCTGTTTCATACAGTTTGGTCAGTGGAAAGACTCCGACTATTTAGTTATTTGCAAAAGTTTCGAATTTGTATTTCCATCATCAGGCCTTGCAATCACAAAAAAAAGGCGCTGAAGGACACACGTGATATGAGGAACATTTGTAAAGGAACACCACATCAACACATACCATATTTGCTAATAGTAAAGTGACTTTACCATTACCATTTACTTTGCCATTTTTTCATTGCATTTTTTGCCAGACGGAATATACTTTTTATTTAAGTAAACTGTCTGATGTCATTCTTCCCATTTCAACAACCCACTCTCATTCCTTTTTCCCGACAAATCTGTTTATATTACCCTGAACTTAATCATTTCTGAGACCGCGTTTCATTTCTAGAACGTATTTCAAATACTATACAAGATAACACAAGTATCGAAAATATTTAATTTTCTTGACATTTATCGTCTCTTCTCAACCCTTCATTTACATTTCAGCCTTGATTTACAGCTACTGAATTAAAGCATAGTTGAACATCCCATTACTATATAGAATTCCGAAGCAAAATAAGTAAGTCACTAGCTCTGGTATTTTGCTGTAAAACACGAAGAAGGGGAAAAAGCGTTCGTTTTCTTGCGTAAGACTGCCTGCGCTGAGCGCTGCGCTATTCGTGGAGAGCAAATATTGAGCTTCCCCACTGCGAGATTCACAAGACAACTGGCGAAGCTCTTTGCAACAGACAGAGGAAACAGCGCTGCGGGAGAAGCCACCTTTGTTCGGAACTTGCGGGGGAGACAATGGACCGCTTATTTAAGGGGAACAATGAGAGAGGAATAATTAGGAAATGGAGAGTGGTGCTAAGTGGAAAGGAGCGAGCGAGATGTAATAATGAAATGTTTTGTGAAAGGGACAATACTAATTGTAAATTGTTTTATACACATTAAACAATTTTAGTTTTATTTTAACACTTACAAGGTTTTAATTATAAAATAAAGCATTGGACACGATGTGTCGAAAGAAATATTGCATTTTGTTTTATATGAGTAGAACCCGGAAATTCAGGCAATCATTTTACCTAAAATAGGCAGGCAAAATGGCATTAATTTTTACTCAAATAAGCATGCAAAAAAGGCGTTTATTCTGGTTAAAGTATGGTGCAAAACACACCATACACTACCAAAATCACAATTTAAAAGTTATTAGTGTAAAAAATTAATAATCAAATGATTCACATATTTAACTCAAAACTTTACATTAGCACTAACGTGGAAGGAAGCAACCTTTTTTCTTTGTAATCTTCATCATCCGGTTGACTCCCTTTATATCTTGAAATGGTAGCTGTGAAAACGGAATTGAAGATTTCGTTCTTCCCACTTGTGTTATCGTCAGAAGGGAAGAGTGAACAAGAAGGAGCTGAGAAGGGTATAAACCATGTACAGACAGCTCTTTTCACAAAAGGGATCCGAGGCCATACACAAACATAGGATTAGATTTCTCGTGAGCGAACAAGTCTATAAGTATCAATGAAAAATATCAAACTTGATATTTATTGGTGCCAGGAGGGAAAAAATATGAAAAAGGCAGGAAGAGCCACAAATAAAGAAGAAAAAGACATAAATAAGGCAAAGTGCCAAAAATAGGCCGCAGAAGCTAAAATAGGTAAAAAAAAGGCAAAATGAAAATCTACTAAAATAACTCCAGAGGTACAATTAAGTGACTCCCATTGTTAATAAAGTCATAAAATAGTAAGGCATTTTGCCAAATTTCCGGACACTAGATATGAGAAATGTATTTTCGCAAACCTAACCGAAGTGATCTCACTGTTCGTCAATTGTCACTCATTTTCGGAGTGAAAGAATATTACACTGCGTCAAACCAAAATAAATTATTTCGTTGAATTTTATATATCATGGGCCACTGGTATCATTATCTTGGAAATTACAAAATTACCCTTACAAGTACAATTTCATCAAATTTGAACACTTAATTAACTGACTTTAAAATTGTTAAACTTTTATTGATAAACTTTTTTTCAACTTTATTGATGAACTGATTTATTATGAAACAATATATATAGACATTAAAACTATTATTTATTTATCAAATTCTTATGAAGGTGAATGAATAAATTACGTGATGAAATACGAGTAAAAACCGTGAGAGTGTGTCTATACGTTTTTCTGACGTATTAGGTATGTGATACGACCTTGCGCAATCGTACAAAGCACGGAACATAGGTTTGAACTATTTTCTCTTTGATACGTTTTATTGTTTTTGGTGCGCTACACGTTTTCCTTTACGATTATAAATTGAATGAAAATTTAAAAGGCTTTTCTATGTTTATTGTTATTTAACATTTGGGTTTGAAGATTTTAAAAATAAAGTGCTTCAAATGATGCAAAGAGGACGATGGAGATGTAGTCTTCTTTTCTGGCATGTGCAGGGAATTGCCAGACATTGAATAAAATACCACAAATCCGTTCGGTTTTGCTATATCTTTTCCAAAAAAGGTTTTACAAAACGAGAAGGTATAAGTAAATAAATGTATGATTTCTCCTTTAACATTAGTTCCAAGAACAACTCCGGATGTATCTCCCATATTATCGGTGATTAAAGTTGCTTTCTCACATGCAATGTCCATATAGTAGATATACATGTTAAACTCTCCGAAACATCATATTTTACTTAGCCGTTGGAAGTTCCCCTTTCGCTCTGTGACCTTGATCTTCAAACTTCATTAATATGAATATGGATCCGACCTCTGTGTTTGACGTGTCTGAACAATGTGATTAGTACGCCCACTTGCTGTACCATGAGGGGCAGGTATGTACTGCCTCCTCACTGGTCATCAATTATTCACGTTCCATCGGCATGGTGAATGAAGACCTGATGTCCGGGAGCCGTCGATAAACGTTGAAGGAGCGCTGAGGCATTTCTGAACAGATACATTATCCCCTTTCTATAGCGAAGCTAATACCGAAAGAATCGTAACTGCAGTGTTGACGAAGAAAATATGTGACTTTTCCCCAAAAACATTATTACAATGTATTGCTTGTGTTGAGTTGTGTGACAATCTACAAGTTTAAATTCCTCACACCTCATTATTGATCTATTGGTTGATTACATTGGCATCGTTTGGCTTTGAATCTAAATATGGGTTTACAAAAGATCCATGGACGAGTCAACACCGTACGTGGGAACAGTCTACGTTACTTTGATTTGGTTGTTAAGTAAGTTATGGTTGTTACGATGACTAAGCCAACCACTACTTTAATTAAAAATTATAAAATCATTATGCATTTACGTTGCTACAGATACATAATGCTTGACAAACTTTGTATTGATATAATAATTTATCAATCCAACGTTATCCCGTATAATTTTTCCCCTTATATGAAATATAAGGTAGTGAATTCTTACAAGTTCTCTTTCAAGGGGTATTTCTCTTAAACATCTTATTGTTTCTTCGTGAAAAACAGCAAACGCAAACAGCAAAACGACAACTTGTTCCAATTCTTTTATATTTAAGGGGAGGTTATTTGGTGGGGAAACTTTATGTCGCGGACTAATACGAATCTCACACGCCCACCGGCACAAAAAATATTAGAAAGCCAAAGTCCACAGTCGTTTGTAGTCGCCGTGTACCGCCCCGTCGGAAGAGAGCGCGCCCATCAATTGGGGAAAACGCGGCGAAGCGGGCGCGCGTGATCGGCACGAGAAGGGCGCGGCGGGACGTGATGCCCCGCGCGCCACAGCGAGGCTGCTCCGGCCCTGAGGGCTGCGGCAGGAGGCTCTCGCTCGATGCGGCACGAGCGGGGCGGCTGCGGCTGACGTGGTGGGGAGGCGCCCTCTCCCCCTCCCTCGCACCCGCCCCTCGCGGCGCCCGCGAGGAAAGAACTCGGGCGAATTCTCGTGCCAGCCGACCCGCACGGCCCGCCGCTCCGCGCTCGCCCGCCCGCCCGCCCGCCCGCTCCAGGAATGTCAACTTCGTGCTCCTTCGTCTCCACCCTGCCCACCCCTCCCCCCCGCTCCCCTCTCCTCCACCCCCGCGCGGCATCCGCGCCACCGGAGGAATCTGCTGCTGCCTCCGCCGCCGCATTCCCCGCCCGCGCCCCGCCACACGCCCTCCCCCCACTCACCCCCTCCTCCACACCCCTCAAAACGTTCGCCCGTGGCAACGCGAGCCCGCTCGCCGCTGCCCAAATTCCGCGGCGTTGAGCGTTACGAAAGTAATTAACTTCCGATCTAATTTACAAGTTCAAGGATATCTCTGACTTAGTGGTAACAGTTAGAAATGGACAGATCTGCCAATAAATTTAGGCGACCTTCATTTGGTCCGAATTTGCCGGCGCCAGGGGATTCATAACTTCAGGGTCTGTGCCAGTTTTCTCCTTGCCCTCTGCTAGGGCAGTGAAATGAAACTGATATAAAAAGAGAAATTCTCATAAGAGAATATTACGTGTAGTAGTAAAATGAGATATTAATATCAACTTGCAACACTGAAAGTGGAGGTTTTAAAATTTTGATGAGCTTTTCAGACAAGACTGCCAATCTGAAAAAGAACAAGTGCTTCATTCAAGTAGATTACATTGAGACATTCTTGATATACATAAAATGTATTCAAACCCTAACATATCATTTAACTATTAAACTTCACTTCGCAACTAAAACTTCAGCAAATTCAATGGACACTTACTTTATTCCACCAGTTATGGTTCTCGTAAATAATTCTATCACTTATGCCGTAAATCACCCCAGGGTTTTTACTCTTTTACGACAATAAGAATTGGAATAGTGCGAGTTAGTTCTCGTATTGTGTATTGTGAATAACGCGTGAAGATAGGAGTCAGTTCTGGTATTAACCAAGATATTGAATCATATTGTTTTCGCTTAAAGCGTATGTAATTAGTGATACAGAAACATACAAAGAAAAGTTCAAAATAAATAAAGAGCATAGAGGAATAAGGTAGGCAAAACTTCCTCCCAGGAATGCAAATTTTTATGTTGAAAATCGTATTTGAAGTTTAAACAAAACAACAAAAAAACAAGTTTTCGCCGGATTTAAATCAATGTCTCTGCAGAACTTTGCACAAAGGAAAAAAACGTGTTTTTTTACTTTTTTATATTAGTTTATATTATTTTTTCACAGCAATATGCATAAGAATATCGAGTAATCATTCTAGCGATATTGTACAGAGTAAAAAGATGTTTCGATACTTTTGGCATTTGTATAACGATTTTAACCCTTATAATCAGGAGAAAAAAGAATACTTTTTCCTTATTTTTTAAGAATATTTCATGTTTTGATCCATCTTATAAAAGGTTGAATACAAATTGTGGCCTTGTAAATTCTCTAAGTGTTTTTTGATAATTTGCACTTGATATCTCAATATAAATGACAAAGTAATTTAATAGTTTCTTATTAATTTTTTAAAAATTAGATGTTATTTTATTAGTTTTCCTGGTTTTTCTGTTTTGTTTTTATTTTATGTTCATTAGAAAAGATAAATAATGAAATCAACATTTTTAGAATAATATTAATAAAATTGTAACTTGAATATTGAACGAATTAAGATTTTAACAAAAAAAATATATGATTTTGTAAACAAAATGCAACAATGTTACAAATCTTACTAATGTTAATTGTTAACTGTTAATTGTTAAATGTTATTATTACGCGTACGATTTTTTAATAACAAATGGACAGTCAAACATTTTCTTTGTAAATAAATTTACCGGCACAATTCTATAAAATTTGAAAAATAGTTGACCATGTATGTTAGTGCCACCCCGAACAGTCGACTCCGCTAATGCTCGAGCGGATTGGTGGCCTGACAAGAAGGGCTGCGTGACCGAATCCCGCCTAGGCATGGATGTTTAGTATGTGCTGTTGCATGGTGGACTTTGCCACTCTCAAGCATCTCCTCTCCCCATTACAGACGTGTGCAAATTACACTAGGGAACACGATTTTTACGTCCAGGAAGGAAGAGTGCGTAACATACTCAATTTTATACGTGGATTACGAATATCACAAAAACATCATATCACATCGCAGTTTTTAAATATATGTACCATATCATACCCTTTTTTAACCGTATCATACCCGTTTTGTACCTATCATACCCGTTTTTGTACCGTATCATACCCTTTTTTTACCGTATCATACCCGTTTTGTACCTATCATACCCTTTTTTGTACCGTATCATACCCTATTTTGCTATTAATGCAAGTAGTCAAATTGTTCCTGTAAGAAATGTAGAATCAATCTATTTAAAAATAAAATATTAGTTCAGTTCATCTATGCCACTTTCGTGATTAGGCTTTCGTAGAGAGTTTTATCTTCTGTATTCGAGGATTGCCGTCTTTACTCTCGCGTCTGGTAGTCGTGATCAATTACGAGTACGACTTAGTGGTCTTAGTGGATGTTTTGAAAACAAGTCACGTGCACTCTCATATTCCCTATTGCGCCTCAGATATGGAAAGGATTTGTTTTAGCCCCTTACTTTATCGCAAGTATACAGTACAAGTATCCAACTATTGGGGTGCAAGATAGAGAGTCAGTCGGTGCCTTGCGGATCTGTAATTGCAGTATGCGTGAAGTTCGTGTCTGGTTTGAGTGTGCCTCAAATACATTAATACATTATAATTTTGTGATTTTTATAAAGCGAAATTCGCCACATGAACTGTAGAATTGAATCGGTTCGATAAAATGCATATCATCATTTGACATTGAATGTGTGCATACCACCCTGAAAAATTCTGTTATGTTTGTGGAAGATTTACACCCAAACTTTAAAGAAAAAATATGAAATTACAAAACTTGCGTATTCTTTATACCTTGGCTGTCGTATTTGTGATCGGGACAAACCATGGGCTGCTCACCAGTGTTGTGTGACTTGGACAACGAACCAAAGGTTGTGGTTGTAGGGAACGCTCAAATCATTGTCGTTCGCTCTCCCAATGTTGTGAAGAATACCAATAAACCAATTTAATGTCTACATATTATTGCGCGAATATGCATATTCTATTTTAACTTGTTCTTGCCTCATCTGAAGCATGTTCAAACAATTTTGAAGAAATAAACCAGAATGGCAATGTGGAAATTAGAATAGAATTCTGTTTATTTCAAATACTGAATTTGTTTATATCTTTTGAACTTTGCATGATATAAACTTTTTATTATGATTTTTCGAAATCATCGTGACCGTTTCCCTTGAAATCACCTACTTTAATCTAGGATGTATGAAAAAATGTTTTTTTTTGTTTCCGTGTTATTAGAATAATGTATGAATTTAGTGTTTTCCCCTTATTTAGTAGAAAAACCTCCTTACATCTGCGTGTAAAAGTGTGTTTCAACCTGTTTATGCCTTCTTTGGTTCAGTGAAGGTCTTTTGGGATATCTGAAGGAAAATAATTTCTCTCTCTGTAAGGTTTGTGATGCTGTATATCAAAACAGCTGATGTGGCAATTGTTCAATGTGGTTTCCTTGTTTTTTCTAGTAGAGTGTTGCTATGAAGGAATATACAACAGGAGGGGAAACTCCCGCTATTTGAGAGTATCTAGCTAGAGGATTCGCTAGCATCATTTCCATGTGGCGGCATCTATTTTAAGGTTCATGCGTAATTTCAAACGCTGCTTCGGTGATTTGCTCATCAGGTAGCGGTGCGAGCTTATGAACCTTCTCCCATTCATTTCATCGTACAATTACACTACAATTCGAAACGGACGCGAGTCTTCAAACAAAGTCACGATGCGCACTGACAGCTGCGACGCGAGGTGATTTCAACACACGTTCCTGAATGTTAAATATACATCAAGTAAGATCTGTCCAAACGGAATCACTTATTTTGAACTTTCGTCGACATTTCTGTAGTTTAGGAAAAGGCATAGAAAGACACGTTATCAAGTGGTGGAGAGTTTTAAACTTTTATTTAATCAAAAGAATCCATCATTCTTATTTTTTAAAAAGATAGACCAATTCTTAAGAAATTGTAAACCAAAGGAATTGTTTCACAAGTGTGCTTGTAATTTTTTTGTAAAAGTGGAAGAGAAAGGGAGAAGCCTATTGTATTTGCTAAAGTAACTTTTTAAAAAATATTGTGTTCCTGGTAAAAACAATGCAATTAATAGAATTGTGTTTCTTTTTAAAATATCAATGTGCTTAAAGGAGAGAAATTAAGCTAGAAAGTTTTTCTTAAAATTTTGTCAACTGTTAAGAAGGGCATTGAATTTTTTTTCTTACGGATTGTAAGATAGAAGCAAATGTGTATATAGAAAGTGTATTAGTTACCAGACATTTCTGTCTTTCAGGATATTTATTTTGGGAGTGTGTATGTTTTTTTGTATTTTCAATGTATGTGTTGGGAGAATTGGAGATTATAATATATTTTGTTAAAAATGATTTGATCGTGAATGATTTGGTGAACACCCACGGGTATTGAATGATTTGGTACACCCATGACACTGAATCCTATTTTTTTGTGTGGTTAACTGCCAATCCACTGGGCTAGATTATGTAAAGGTGGCTGTAACGTCCCTCCCCAGCTGTCGGTCATAGTACCTTGCTGGGATCTTCTTGGAGGTCAGATTAAACTGTTAGGCTGAGTGGAGAAAAATGCGGCTAAATTCACGAATAGAAACAACGGGGCAAATATCAATTGGGAAACATTAGTTACAAATAGAAAGGCTGTGTGCCCTATTCAAAACTTAGACAAAGCAACCGTCATAGAAAGGTATCAGCGAAAGAAATGCCACGTTACTTAAGTAAGAGCCAAAGAAAGAGTAATAGGAGTAATAAGTAATAAGAGTAAAAAGTAAGAGTCATACCAAAGAAAATGGAAAAAGCAAAGAACAAATTTAGGAAAATTCAGCTTTGTGAATAGGATCATTGTGGAATCTAAAAATTTACCTGCAGAGGTTCTGGCGACCCTTTCCGTAAATACGCGAGCTATTGCTTCCGGATGTCCCAAGAGCGCAAGTATTGAGTACAGTGATGAGCGGTGAAGTGCAGTGAAGGCAAACAAAAGTGCGGGCAAAATGCGATGTATACACTTACCGTTAATGAAAAAATCACTGGTTACCGAAAGGAGATCCAGTGAAGTGAAGGTAAGAAGGACACGGGGTAGAGATGGGGACATTTTATTTATTTCTTTTATTCTTGTCTATTTGTGTTTTTATTCTTGTTTTTTTGTATTTGTATTATTCTTGCTTTATTTGTATTTGTATTATCTATCTTTTTTAATATTTGTATGTAAGGCTTATTCTGATTTTTATTTTTGTACTTCTTTTTTCTAGTTAACTACAAACGAGTGTATGCTCACTGTATAGTAATAAATTCTTGTTATTATTATAATAAATATTATTATTATTTTGTTCGCGAATTGGCCGTCTCGGACCACGCAGATATCCACCTGCACTTACCGAGGCTCAGTATTATTTTATCACGGTGGCAGGTGCATGTGATACATCAGAGGACCAACATTAAGCTGAATTCTATTTTTATCCTCAAGATTTTCTACTTTTGGGGGTATTATTATTATTATTATTATTATTATTATTATTCCTCTAAATCACGACTAAAGATGTGGTGTGTCGGCTGAATATGAAATCTACTCTAGGTTGCAACCAGCTACCTAAGGAGCAGATCTAGGGACTGTTGGTAACTCTACAAAACTTTGCGCAAAATGTGGGCTGTTCCAAATAAAGCTATTTCTTGCACTTCCCAGTCTTTTGAATTACCTGGGAGTTTACACAAGTTCTTACACAAATTTTGCGGAACAAATCCCAGAGCTCCGATAACTATCGGGATGACCTTTGCTTTTACGCCCCACATTCGGCTGATCTCGATTTCCAAACTCTTGTATTTAAGACGTTTCTCTGCCTCCTTGGTAACGACGTTTTGATCAAAAGGTACAGCAACATCGACAAGTAAACACGATTTGTTCTCCAAATACCGGATGAATATATCCGGTTTGTTTGCCGCTATCGTGCGATCAGTTTGAATTTATTGGTCGTACAATATCATACATAATCCAACAGACGTCACCGGTTTCGGTGAGTGTTCGTACAACTTGGGGCATGTGTTTGGAACTTCGAGGGCGGTACAGATCTGCCAGTGGAGGTAGCTACACACACTGTCGTGTCTTTTCAAGTATTCGGTCTTCGCTAGGATTGGACAAGCTGAGAAAATATGATCAATGGTTTCTACGTGTTCCTGACAAATGCGGCATTTATCATCTTGGGAAATTTTGAGAACCGCTTTATCATAATGTCGTGTTCTCAAGGCCTGATCTTGGGCAGCTATTACAAGCGCTTCCGATTCTGGCTTCATTCTTCCCCTTTTAAGCCACATAAATGATTGATCTTTATTGATCTGCACATTGTCCATTCGTTTCAAATATTGTCCATGGAGGGGTTTGTCTCTCCACGATTTCTTTAACATTTTCTGTGTCTCAAATTTCATGTTAAGTAGCATCAGAAGTTCAGTGTCTCGGTTATTCTGGGTGCCTTGCATAGTCTTGTTCGCAATGCTTCTTGCTACACTTACAATGCCTCTGTTTCCCATTCTTCGGTCAGATTTCATGACCTGCCTCATTACAAGTCACCTTGATGGCTGACTACATACTTTCCCATCCCGGTTATTGCATTGTGCCAGGAGGCTTCAATTTGTCTGAGGCCTCTTCCTCCTTCCTTACGTGACACATAAAGTCTATGTATATCAGCCCGGGGGTGGGCAACATGATGCATTGTAAGCAGTTTTCTGGTTTTTCGATCCATGATGCGAATTTCCTGTTCAGTCCAGTCTACTAGTCCGAAACTGTATTCGGCTACAGGCACCGCCAAACTACCTATTGCTGATATTATATTCCTTGAGTTCAGAGCGGACTGCAGGACAAGTCTCACTCTTCTATAATACTCCTTGCGAATTCTCTCTTTCATTGTGTCGTTCGAGATGGTCTCACATTCTTCAATGCCCAGATATTTGTAAGTTTTACCTGGCTCAAGATCTTGAATCACAGTGTGTCTATCAACTTCAATGTTCTCTGACGTGGTCATTTTGCCTCTTTTTAAGTTGACTTTTGCACACTCGTCAAGACCAAACTTCATGCAGATGTCATTGCTAAAATCATTGATGGCCGACAGCATTTGGGAGAGAATTGCTTCATTCTTAGCAAACACTTTAAGACCATCCATGTAAAATAAATGTGATATAGGCCTTTCATCACCATGGAGCTTGTAACCAAAGTCAGTGTGCCACAGCTGTCTCGATAGAGGGATCAAACTAATGCAAAACAGCAGAGGGGATAGTGAATCTCCTTGAAAAATACCCCTGTTAATCTGAATACTTCTAGTTTCTACTACTCCCTTTCCGCTATGGATTAGTAACCTGGTGCTCCACGACTTCATACTAGCCTTGCAAAACTCAACAAGTCTAGGATGAAATCGACAGATCTCCAGGGTCTTCAAAATCCAATCGTGTGGTACACTGTCAAAGGACTTCTGGTAGCCAATCCAAGCCATGCTCAAATTACGTTTTCGTCTCTTTACATCATTCAAAATTATTTTATTCAGAAGCAACATTTCCTTACAGCCATAGGAACCTTTACGACATCCTTTCTGTTTAACTGGCAACAGATGGTCCTTCTCTAGGTGCCTATACATTTTGTCAGCTATGGCTGCAGTTATAAGTTTGTACATTACTGGGAGGTAAGTAATTGGCCTGTAGTTCTTCGCCAAAGAGCTGTCTCCTGCTTTGGGTAGCAAATACGTGGTGCCGCGAGTGAGCCATTCGGGGAGTTCCTTAGGGTAATTTTATTAACAGCCTTTGCTAGATGAGAATGTAATGCTGTTAATTTCTTAATGCAATAAATCTGGATCTTATCAACCCCAGGGGATTTCCAGCTTCCCATGTTCTTAATTGTTTGGCATAGGTCCTCTTTCGAGAATCCTTGAACATGTTCCATTGTTTCCACGAGTCCATTGGCAGCATCAATTTCAGATTGTAGCCACGATGCGTCTTTGTTGTAGGATCTGGTTTCCTCCCAGATTCCTGCCCAAAATTTTTCGACGTCATCTTTTGAAGGAGGGGCAGCATTGATGTTCGATTTTTGAATGAGACTGCGATAGAATCTCTTCGCGTCTGTTTCAAACAACCGGTTCTGTACACGGAAATCTCTACGTTTGTACCGTCTTATTCGTTGAGCCCATGCTTGGATTTTCTCTTTTAGGTTTTCAGCTACCATTAGCCTTGTTGTGTCATTGTCAATTAGATATTTTTGTTCAACATGGAGTATTTTTTGTTGATCTTTATACGTGTGGTTTGACTTAGAAAATGCCTCGGATAGGAGTGATATATCACGCCGTGTGTCGGCTATCCGTTTCATAATTCTTTTCATCCATGGAGGTACGGAGCTTTTTACTCTGTCTGACTGTCGGTCATCGGTGTTCTTGGCTGGCCCCAAGATTATTTGAGATACTAGATATCCAGTTGCACACAAGATGTGATTGATTTCAGTAATATCTAGATCTCTACTTGAGGTCTGTACAACCTCATTTAAGACAGAATTCGCTGTTACTATCACTCTCTTGGCTTTAGAATTTTCGTAAATTCTCCTTAACGGTGCACGAGATTCGAATGGAAGTCGAGGAACTCGGTCTATCTCCCGCCGGTGGAGGTCCCGCATCATGCCCTTATCGTGTGACTCATGGCCAGATGAATTTTCAACACTGATGGATGTTTCATTTGGAAGAGATGAACCTTGAAGGGGATCATCGTTTTCAGGGATATTAGATGGTTTAAAATGTTCGTCATGTGGATAGTTTCATCGAAGAACATACTCCGCGTTTCTCTGGATGTCTGCAAGTTTTTCTGCTGTGAATTTTCCACTGCTGAGTATGTATCGTCGTTGACTAGCAAGCTTCTTTGAGTCTAGGTTAGGTCTCATATCTGGGTTCCGCTCTCTCCGTATCTTAAAAACTTCTATTTCTGAGCCCCCATTTTTCGCTTTTCCATAGTAAAAGCACCACATCACCTCCTTTAATTCATCCCGAGTCCATCTCTGTCGATGGCTTCGAGCTACTGCCTGCTCTGTCTCCCTGGGACTAATATCCGTGGGATGGCGAGATGTCGACAAGGTGACATTAGCTCGGTTTCTGAGCAGGTATGGGACATTGGTAGAACAAGGCACGTTAAGGTTCATTACATTGCTTGTTCTATCCATTTTGCTCATTGTTTTAAAGTGAAGATTCGCAGGTAGCAAATTCGAGTTCACAGATCACACTTAACCTTTGGGTTGTTTCCTGCCATCCGTTACTGCGACCCATAGTGGCCTCGGGACATCCCCCCGCAGGGCCGAAAAAGGGGTCCCTCCGATCGCCAGTCGGCATTACTAAATCCTACGGGATTTTCACTGACTGCTGAAGGCAGCCTCCTTCGCTGGCTAATGCAAAGTTCGGGCCTCCACTCTAATCAGTGGCCTGGTGGGCCAACCCAGTTTCTCTCCTGTACCTTCCATGGGCCGATAACAGGAAGTCCAAAGTTTCATGACCTTTCCCTCTCTACTTACTTCCCACTCTCCTCAAAATGGAGTACTTCTTCGTCGGACCCCTCACCTTCAACCTATTCAGCAAGGGAGGCCCTACCAGTAGCTAGGCTACCACTGACATAGCTCTCAGGCTCATGGGGTACTCAAGCTCCACCACCAACTGCAAGGTCGTGTACTTCCTAGGTGGAGTTGTTGTTGTTGTTGTTGTTGTTATTATTATTATTATTATTAAAAATATTCAGACGAACAAAACACAGTCGGAAAGTTTTGAGATATGAACAGCTTTTTTTCAATTTAGGAAATGATATGACATTCTTGAAAGAGTTCTCTAAAGAGGAAAATAATAATTTGTACATATGATATACTTCAAATGTAAACACAATCTAAAAGGGATTTCCCTTTAAGAGGTTCCAGAGGGAATACTGCTGTTTACAAAGCCCTGCATTAAGACGCGTGATTTAATCTTCCATTTACCCACTGAACTACATGTAGTGAAGTTTCCTACTCTTATAGAATCAATTCCTACAAGGTTACCGGAACTTATTACGCAGTTTCGTATTGAGTCGGTGAGAACAACTGTTTACTTTGAGGTCAACTTTTTTCTGTCGGAACTACAACGCGATAAGATTAAAAGCGTTTTTTCTGAAACTTCCATCAAGGGCAATGAATGTTTACCATGAGAGGAGATGTAATTCCTACGTAATTTCCTTTTCTGAAGTACACTGCGATAACAATGGTCACTTCAGACCTATATTTTATCTTCGTCACATCAGATATCTAATGACTGCTGATGCAAAGAGAAAATGTGCTCTCTTAAAAAAAGGAAGAACATATGCCGGAGGTATTTTATCATTTTTCCTCGCACAGTTAATTTTTGTTTAATTTTTTTTCTTGAAACAGTTAATATGTTCTACAAATTATATTATATTACACCACTTTCCAAGACTCCAGAAAATTATTCACAAAATTCTTCAATAAAAATAGATTTTAAAATAAAAACTTTTTCACATTTATTCATTTTCACGATTTACACATTGTAACATTTTGAAACAATGCTGAGTCATTTAAAAGAGAAAATATTCCCGCTTACATTTAATTACACATATCATGGGGATTCTTTGTTGTTCAGAAGTTTAATTTTAACAAAAATGTTTGCATTGAATTTGTCTTACTCTAATCCAAACAGTAATTTTAAAAAGAGCTCTGTTTTGAATTGTTATTTTTCGAATATTATGGTACTTGATTTTAGTACCCAATAATATCCACATAATCTTTATAACTAGTTTTGTGCTACCTTAGCCTTTAATTAAAGTTTTTAATAAAATCATTTTCTGTGTCGAGAGTACAATACGTGTACAATATCTACTGTTGCAGTACGGTTTTATTGTAATATCGAAGAGGTTAGATCACATACTTCTTTTGACGGATTTTACATTTCGATGGTCTTGAATTATTAAAAGTAGAACTTTGTTTATCTACACGAACACTAGAATCGAGCTAAAAGCATATTTATTGAACATTTTATGAACGTCATTTTGAACGAAATGATTAAACCTTACTTACATTTATTTAGAATGATTTACTTACACGTGAAGGTATATTATCTGGCGTCATCCAAAAACAAGCCGCCGCGCCGCAGAATTTTCTTCAGCGTGATTGCATCTGCGTCGACCCTCTGTTCGCGTTGGATCCGTCTCCGGCGAGGAAGTAGGGAGAGAAGCCTTGTAGCGAAGCCACGATGTAAGATATATAGGTGTGTCAACTAGCCGCCTTTGGGGCAAATTTTCTGAAGCCAGTTTGAGGCTAGTTCCTCGCTTGTCCGTACGGTGCGCACGATCGGTTTGGGTCTCGGTGTAAGATATACATCTTAAGATGACATTTTAAACTGCGACTATTACACAGTTTTACAAAACATTTCCTACCCATTTTCGCAACTGTTTGCTCTAGACTTTACCGATTCCACCGCGAAGCGACAAATCACTGACTTGAAATTAGAAATCAGTTGGCCACAAAACTGCCGAATGGATCACGACCATCACGACCTTGCTCAATGAGACCCAAAGATCGCAGCGCTCATATGCGAGAACTGAGAACTAGCCACACATAAGCCTCAGTTTTAGACTGGGAGTGAACACACTTGTGTATCTCACACCGTGGGCGAAGCAAGCGGCGCCAATGGGCGTGTCTCGTTTGCCAACGTCATCTCTTTCCGAAAGGCATTCGGGGCACTCCGCCGGCGCGTAAGGTCTGTAATGACGCAGCGTCAAATTTGCGTCTCATGGCCCAAGATACCTTGGAAATATTTTGGCATGTAGTTTTAAAAATCATTGTGTACCACTGGATTGGTATAAATTTGACCGAGAGAGTTTACGTTCTTATTTTTTATTTAATTTTATTGATGCAAAATGAAAAACAATTGAAATTGTGACTGACGTTCAATTGTTTTTTTTCAGAAAACTTGTGTTTTTTAAATAAACAAGTATGATGAGCGTGTCATACAATAATTGATGTGACTTAGTTCGACTCTGAATCAAATCAATATGAAAAAATAACTTACTCAAAGTACTTTTCTTTTTTAAAATCCATTTGCATCTCGCAATCAATAAATTAACTTCATCATTCGCAAACGTAAATTTAATTTATATCTTTTAATCACGACTTCCTTTTTTGTTGTTTTCAGTATACGTTTGAGAGATATATATAGATCCTATTCAAATCAAAAAAGCTACACTTGAAGTAACACTTAAAGTGTTACTTGAAGTACACACTTTTCCTATTTTTTCCTATTTCCACTAACTTTATGTACACTCCTTTCCGGTTCTTTTCCAATTGCACGTGGAGTCCCGCAAGAATCGATTTTAAGCCCTATTCTCTTCCCATTGTACCTAAATGACATGCCCTTAGCGATTCGAAACGGAAGAACAGTTCTCTTTGCGGAAGATACAAATATTCTTTGCAACAAAGAAACCGTAATGGTACAATATCAGATGTTTCAAATTGGTTCCGTAATAACAAATTAATAGTAAATGAAAAGAATACTGTTTCAATGCAGTTTTCATTTCAAATAAAAAAATTCTGTACTCCATTGAAAATGAACGGTGTGCCATTGACTAAAGTTAAAGTAACAAAATTTTTAGGTCTAACAATTCAGTCAAACCCAAATGGAATGCCCCACTTAAATGAATTGAACACAAAATTAAGTTCATTACGCTACGCGTTCAGAATTCTTTCAAATTCCGTCACCTTTATACAGCTCGTTGGTGTATATTTGCCAATGTTCATTCCCACCTGAGATATGGCATAATATTCTGGGAAAACACATCTTATAGTTTCCCAGACTTTCAGATTACAAAAAAGAATTGTACGAATAATAAGCAAATCCAACCCACGTGATTCTTGTAAGTCTCTCATTATTACTCTAGGAATTTTACCATTACCTTGTCTCCTGGTTTACGAATCAGTAGTTTTTGTCAAAAATGACTTACTTAAGGGCGGGAATATATTTTCAGCAAACGCCGATGTCTATAAGTATAACACACTACATAGTAATCATATTGACCAGGTGGCAGTATCAACAGCTCACTACAAAAAATTCACATACAATTCATGTACATTACTCTACAACACTTTGCCAGAAGACATTAAACGATTAAATTCGATAGAAAAGTTAAGTCCCAAGTAAAATCTTTTCTGCTGCATAACTGTTTCTATACAATTCTAGACTATACCGAGCATCAAAAAGTAAGTAGCATTAATTTTAACAATGTTAGTTAATGTAATTATTTATCATTGGACAGTATAATTCTAAAGAACCTGTAACAAGTATTGTACCACAGTTTCTGGGTTGATGGCCCCCATCTCGAACAGGTTTTTCGTCCAGTTTCCCTGATCCTTGAGCAAATGCTTAGATGGTCCCTTGTTTTTCTTCTGGACGTAAATGTAACTTCACTATTTGTGCACGTCGTCTGATTTCAGTAGGGAAATATAGTTATTCAAATTATCGTTTTCCATATTATTGCGGAAAAAATATTATTCTTTCATGAAGAACATGATGAGGGTTTAAGGCACAAAATTTATAGCTCATTTTACTTTCGAAATATATTTCATTATATAGGAGTGAATATTTTGTGAACAAACCTTAAAAAAACGCTCTCTTTGCTGTATTCAAAATTCGACTAGAATATGTTTTAGGATAGAGATCAGAGAATTATGAAAACGTGCACAAATTTCTCTTCTCCCCATAGCTCGTCATACACAGTTTTAAACTGTTTTTGACGTAAATAAAATAGTAAAAATAAATAAACCCCTACAAATAAGTGACATAATGTTGTCAAACTAAAGAGCTAAAAAGGGGTACAAAATAGAAAGAAAACAGAAAAACTAGGAGTACTTGACAAACATAGTATACAGTCAATGGTATGCAATATTCTTGTTCAAATTCAGGTTAATCCATTTAGCGTGAAGCAATACGAATACATGACCCTCTAAAGTAGAATTTTCAAGAATTTGTGAAACCAAACTGAACTAAAAAGTAAAATAAAAGTTTAATTTTTGTTGCAGTAGAAAGTGATTTACTTATTCCCTATACTGTATTACTTACCATTTTCATTGAGGGGAAGCACCGTGAACACAGCTGGGTTGAAAATGACGCAACACGGCGTTTATGAGATTCAGAATCTCTTCGGTTTCCGTCGCTGTCGCTACTGCCGCTTCATTTAAGAGCGAGAGGATGATCGCCACTCCCCAGACGGAACGGGTGAAGGAAACATCTTCCCACATTTAAGATCACGTCACTCCCACTCTCCCCTAGACAGTTTTTGGGTTGATGGTCCCCATCTCGAACAGGTTTTTCGTCCAGTTTCCCTGATCCTTGAGCAAATGATGAGATGGTCCCTTGTTTTCCTTCTGGACGTAAATATAACTTCATTATTTGTGCACGACGTCTGAATTTCAGTGGGAAATACAGTTATTCAAATTATCGTTTTCCGTATTATTGCGGCAAAAAGTATTATTCTTTCATGAAGAACATGGGGGTTCATGGTAGGAATTTATAGGTAATTTACCTTTGAAAATATATTTTATTATATAGGAGCGAATATTTTGTCAACAAAACTGGAAAAAAACCGCTCTTTTCTGAATAAAAAATTCGACTTGAATATGGATAGAGATCACAGAATTATGAAAACGTGCACAAAATTCACTTCTCCCCATAGCTCGTCACACACAGTTTTAACTGTTTTTGACGTAAATAAATAAAAAATAAGTAACAAATTGATATAATCCTACAGAATCAATGATCTTATCGGTGAACGTAGAGCCTCTTGTGTTACCACACGTTCTCTAAAGAGAACGTAAAAGTTAGAATTTGAAGCTCAATTTCTTAGAGAATCGAATATTGAGAAATTCTTGACAGGTATGACGTTCTTTCAAATAACAGGAATTTTTATGTGCTTACTTTTACTCACCTGCAGCTTGCCCTCGATATTGAGATATACCACATATTCTGAAGGACATTTGATACAACTTCAGTCAAGAAATAGCTTATTTTAGGACATAAGTTGTACAACGCATTTACAAAGGGTACATATGGTAGCCATATTCGACATGAACAGAAAAAGTAATTATTGCAACAAGAGTCACAGGACTCAGCAACGTTCGAAGTTGGAATAAAAGTCAATATTTGACCTTGGATATTCATAATGTAAAGTGAACACAGTCATATGTGGCCTATTTCAAAATATAGACTTTTATTTAGGTAGCTTTTATATGATGGAATCAGGAAAGAATGGACAACCAATGGTGACACGTTTGTTATCGGTGTAGGGGTCAGGACAAAGTAAATTACTTCCGGCAGACGGATTCACGTGAAAGACAACATGAGATATAGAAAGATAATATCTTGTCAAGTGAAAACGGAGGTGACAAGACCTTGGCAGACGTTTTTCGGAAGCGGTAGCGAGCACTTGGAGAAGCTATTTTGATTGGGTAGGGGGCGCTAGTATAGATTATTTACGTAAGATATAATTATTAAGAGTTTAAATAGTTCACGCAGAAGTCACATTTAGTCAACGCGATTGTGAAGATATTCAAAATAATGATGTCCATACCAGACATTCGGGAAGTAATTTAGTGTTAATAGTTTGTGTTATATTATTATTAGATTCAGGGACCTCAACTTCGTTTACTTAATAATTTTGTTTGATATCAGGAAATCGATATTCGAATTAAAGGGCAACATTTTTACTCGTATAATCTTAACATCACGACACAAGAACAGAATATTTCCGATGGAATATAAGCCTATTTATTCATGTGAAAATTCACTTCAATATCATCGCAGCTTCATCTTCACGAACCGTAAGCATCGCGCAAAATGTCGTAAAAATAAATTTAATAAGTCTTAGCAAAGAGATGATGAGATGAAATTTAAAAGGCTTTGGTAGATCAAAGAAATTAATATTTCAATATAATGGCATGCCAATAAACGTTATTGCACAAAGTAAAATTTGTAAAGGAAATAACAAACTTTGATTCAATTAATGTTGAAATCAATAAATGGTGTAAACATGTTATTGGAAAAAGAAGGATGATTCATTTAATAGTTACACTTCGTAGATTTTCGCTTTATTTTTAACAGAATAATTTTTTCAGATAACACCGGATGGGACGTCGACCCACGTACGTTCTAATCAACCATATAAGAATTTAGGACTAGAGACTTCATAATACTTATAATAAAAATTAAATTCTTTAAAGTTCGAAATATTTTCAAACCTAAGCAAGAGGCGTTCACAAAATGGTTTGCTCAGCTTGTGTTAAATCCAATATCGAATGGAGTGTATAGAAGAGCGTTTCAAAATGGCTTGCCTAACGTGAGGCGGGTTGTATCAATAAATACCCAAAATGTTAAAACGTTTCAATATGTCAATTTTTCTTGTTATACTAGGAAAGAAAGGAGTCATAGCACTCTACACAAATTGTAATGTGCTTCAATATCTGAAATAAGTAATACTTTTACTTATTGGGAAAATTGGCTGTGTTTCTTGCTTGAAAGCACAAAACCCACACATTTCGCAAAAGAAAAGTTTCTTCAGTTTCACACTTTATATAGTTTCAATAAATATTGTCGGAATGTTGGATAATGATCCGTATATGTGATATAAAAATAATAAAAGTGCATTTTTAAAAGATTTTGTCTTCTTACATGTACGTACATTTTACATATTTGTGGAGTAATATAAAATATATTATAATATTATCATTGAAATAATACTGCTCCAAGTATCAGAGACAATGAATGAGAAAATAATTAAGAGTACGAAATTATTGAGGCTATACGAAAATTATTAAGGTAACTAACAATTCTGGAAGAATGTATGTCCAACCGCTTTTTAAAGACGCACCCAACCAGTGTTATTCACAGAGCCTGCAAACGTATAGACGTTATCAAAGAATTTTTCCAAGATATCTGCACTCAATACCATTGCATTAACATAAGGGAATGAAGTAACCGAGATTGAAATTTTGTTTACAGCTGTAAATCTGCATTCAATAATTACAGCAAGCAATTCAGTATCTCGCTGTAAAGTTACTCCAGTCCTCTGGGCGATAAATTTAGATCATCAAAGGAATATACCGTTCCCGTGCTACTGTATAATATCGTAATAATCATTGTATTATTCTTACACTCTTTCATCAATAAAAACAGTTCCACAGAAGAGTGAGATATCTGTATTATATCATAACAACTAGTTTAACATTCTTTCCTCATAGAAATCGATTCTACTCGAATTGTATTATCGTTCTCCCATTCGTTCAGTGGCGAACGGTACGTGGGCTTCTGTGGCGAATTAACTCACCTTTTACCCGACATCGTATGAGGACGAAACCGTGAGAATTGAAATTTCGTTTTATCCATACGATTTTTGAAGTTCAATTAGGAGATCTCTTTCCGTCGAAGAAATCATTTTAAAATCAGAAAAAAGTACAAGGAATATTGCGTTAGACTTATTTTTCTTAATTTATAAACCAGAGTGAAATATTTATTTGAAGAGACACATTCCATAGGTGCAATGTATTATATTTTGAAAGAGATTCTATTCCTCAGCAAGTTACTTTTTCAAAATAAGAGGTAGGTATTTCCTTTGTTTACTATAGTTTTTAGTAATTTCAAGAAAGGATATTTCTTTCGATGTCAGTAAAATTTGATGAAAGTTAACCATTCAAATAAATAATATAAATTTTAAATAACAATTGTAAAGTTTATAAATTAAAATGTTAGTATTGTGTTATTTATATATACATATACATATATATATACATTAATATATATATATATATATTTACCTCACTTTAGTTTTAAAAGAGAGGGATAGCTCTGCTTTGCTCTTATAACTTTTCAAAAAGTGTTGTAGGTTTGGTAATAAAGACTTTTTATGTTTTCTTGTCTTCACAGCAACGTCTGGACTCCTTTCTGAATATCTGCCATAATAATGTTGGATCATCTGTAACAGCGTTCAATTATGTTCGTGTTAATTGTGAATTGCTGTAAACTCTAAAAAGATCATACATGCTGACGAAAGAATAAAAGCAGTTGCTAAAAAGTATATTTTTGAAACATTTATTGATTCGTATTCAAACATCGTTTTATACCAATTTTACTCACACAAATGTGAATGTGAATTAAAAATCTGTTAATTTTTATTGAGCGCTGAAATTACATTATCAATGTTTATACATTTTCATGAGAATTACAAAAATTAAGAAGTACTACATTGCCTCATGTTGGAATGATATTAAAATGTTAATAATCTTTGATCATTTATTGCATTATTAAACTGTGAGTGAATTGGGCGTTTTTCAATATTTTCTTGTAGTATTTTGCAAGAGTAAACTCAAAACAATCATTTTATCAATGGCGAACCCATTAGTAGTGCACAGGTATCAGTGAAAATAAAAATAGCAAGTTAGTTTTCTTTTTAAATGTCGTTATTTGGAAGTCATTGGATAATTAGTTAAAAACTATAAGGTTATTATAAACTAATGGATTTGTCGCTGAATAAATATTTACTATAGGGGTATATTTTCATTGATTCACTTCTCATTTAATCAAGGAATAGAAATTTTAATTACTTTATAATACATGGTCACATTATCCACGGGTTGGAAAGTGTAAAATTAATAATTATTATCTCCAAGCTATAGTGACATAATAAATACATCAGTTGCTGTTCGTGCTTAGGTTTCAAGGTTGCACTACTTCCAAATAATCTAAAAATATCTTATAATATGTTGGGAATATACATTTTCCTTCCAACGACATTCAATATTGAAGATATTGTTGCAACATCTATGTATATGAAATAATTTTGAAACCAACATTCGGCCAACTGGCGCTCTTTCCGGTGTCGCTTTTCCAGGTATTGCACTCTGTCACGCTCTTGGCTCGTTTACCGCATTTACTCCTTAGCCCTTTACTTCAAAATAGGGCCTTCTGTGCAGCAGCCGGTGGATGGGGGGAGGGAAATAATTTTCTGTTTTCTTCTGACATTAGCGGCAACTTAATTTTATGAATTTCGCGTGTTATTGGCAGTCCACAAGTTCAGTCAATTATTGACGCTATTATATGCATTATTTATGATGTTTGGGAATATATTTCCTTGAAACAAACCTAACATCAAATGTACATTTTTGTAATGTGCAGCATTTGGTAATGTTGGCCGGAAGTTCCTTTCAGTCTCTCAGGATGTTAGCACCTCCAACCGTTGGGATTCCGCCAAATGCCATCACCAGTCCATCACTACTGCAATGACAATCTGCGAGCGTTGTTGTGAATACTAGCGTGTGTGGAACATCTTTCATTATTGCAATTTATACCAGAATAGTGAAATTTTCGAAATAAAATAAAATATCGTATAGAAGAATAGTAATATTTTCGAAATAAATTTGTGTGAAACGAGTCTAAACAATAGCACATGTTGCAAAGAGCTGGAGTGTGATCACCGTATTTTCGAAACAAAGTTCTTTTGTTTTGTATGAATTCTATTACTTGTAATTGTTTCAATGCAGAAATAATAAAAAACTATAGTGCCCACTGGAAATCAAAGCCAGAACCACGTGCGCGGGAGGTGAATATACCTGACACGGACTCTACGCATAAAATTATGTAAGCGATATTTCAATATAGGCTTTTATTAAACTTTGTTTTGATTTTTACACGAAATCCTTATGTTTTACTATACATATGTTAGTTATATGAATTTGGATATTATATTTCCACCATTCGATGGAGCTACAACCTCCAGTTTGTTGGGGCACCAGCCGCCATTGAAATACATACATGAATTTAAGTTATTCAAATAAAAAAAAACGATGATTCCATTCAAGTTTTAAAAGTATATATTTTAAAGACTTTTCAACCTCATTTGTGAGGTCCTCTTCAGTTTCGGTCGTACTGTGAAGTTATGTACACATATTAAAACTCCAAACGCAAAGGATTGCTCCAGGATTGCAAATTACATGAATCGAACCACATGAATTGATTCTGATTCAATATCACCTTCCAATATGCATAATTTCAGTAGTTCGCCTACAATTTTCAATTCTGGTGTTTACGTTAGAAGTTTTAATGTGTACACATAACCTCACACTACGACAGAAACTGAAGAGGACCTAACAAATTAGGTTGAAACGTCTTTAAAATATATACTTTTGAAACTTGACTGGAATCATCATTCTTTATTTGACTTATGAATCATTATTCTTTGTTTGTCTTATCAGTGATCCTTGAATTATTCGATATATATATTAAGTTAATTATGTACCACTTCCTTTTTTGTTAATTTCCTCATGAATTGTTAAAATAATTTTCCATTTCAGACTAGTAGTACCAATAATAATCTACGCAGAGTTGGCAGGAGGGGTAACAGAAATGCTAGAGACAGCGCAGCAAGAGCTTATCGGAAGCTACGGTCGGCTTAACATGATCGATGGAATGTCAAATGGTAACAGATGTTCGCTCAATCCACAGAACCTATGCCAACTATTGCAGAATTAGCAGCAAATGCGTGAGTTGCTTCAGGATCAAAGTTTTAGTGTTGTATGGTTTTGAGCCTGTTGTCCCTACCAATATGATTTTGAAATTTGATTGTTTCTAATTATATGATTTTGAGCGTAAGATGTTTTTACGAATAAGGCATTGGACCTTAGTAGATTTTGCCAATATGAGTTATGAAGAACAAAGTAGTTATTTTTCTAGACAAGCTCATTCTCTTAATTATTATTTTCCAAGAGGAATTCCAATAGACCATAATACAATCTTGTCACAAAGATAAATCTCTATATGATTGATTCGAACTGGTAACACTCAAAGAGACGATAGAAACTGTTTCTTTGTTATCTCATTTTATCTGCTGTCTGAACTAAGACTTCGATCGTAGTCTACCCCCTATCATTGTCTCTGGAACAAAATGGTTGTTTTACTTGCCTTGATGCAAGTACTATTAATATACAGAAAATTTGCTGCCGAGCAAAAACGTTTGGTTTAACGAAGTATATTTTAATAAATACGTCTTGAAATGTTACACGCAGCCTTTATGTGATCATTACCCGTGTCACGCTTCTCTAAAGAGGATAATGGTAGAACTCAATGTTAAATACAGGTTGTCCGGGGAGAAAACGTCGAAATTTTGAAAATAAGCTCTTACAACAATTCTAAACATATTTTGTCTAATAATCTACGAGGATATTCCGAATGGTTGAGCCGCAATAAGCACTCAAAAGTTGGTTGGAAAATTCGATTTATAGACAAAACTTTGTATTATAGAAGCATAGAAACATTTCGGAAACATAAATTGTTTATTATTTACAAAAGAAATGAATATATTTGTTCAGAAAGAAAAATTAAGCGAGAAATAAAAGAGCACCCAATTTACACAAATTGACTACTTTTTTATTTCTCTCTTAATTTTTTTGTCTGAGCAAATATACTTTTTTTGTAAATAATAAACAATTTACATGTTTCTGGAGTGTTTCTATGCTTCCTTAATGAAAGTTTTGCCTAGAATTCAGTTTTTAAAACCAAATTTTGAGTGCTTATTGTGGCTCAACCATTCGGAATATCCACGTAGTTATTAGACAAAATATGCTTAGAATTGTCTCAAGAGCTTATTTTCGAAGTTTCGACGTTTCCTCCCCGGACACTCTGTATATACGTTCTATCTAAAATTTTCCTTGTAGAATAGTGAAGGTCAAGGAAACTCTTTGAGACGTCTAAACTCCGTACGTTATTCACAAAGCGCAACAGAGGAATAAGGGGCCTCTTCTCACTTGTTTTTTCCTTCCGACCCTCATTTCCTTTGCGGCGCGCGCCACTCAGCAACTTGAGATGCCATATCGATTTCGATGTCGATGTACACGTTTTCAAACCAAACGATATTTTTGTAGAAACATCTTTGTTGATCTCTCGTCCGTGATGACCCCAATACCATCCTAGCATTTCCTACATCTTTTCTCGTTTTTCGCACATCAAGAGACTGTCAACATATGAACGCTGGGAGTAGGCCCTCCCCCTTTCTTCTCCGCACCCTTCTTCGCCAAACAAAGTAATGACCCTTGTGATGACCCTGAGCGATGAGGCTTAGTTGACCGTTATTATTTTCTGCTTTGTCGTCAGTTAAATATTAATTATAAATTCATCGACACGGCCACTGTCAATTTAAATTTTGTTTAATAAAGTAGTTCCACATATAACAGTCAAAGAAAATTAACTGTTTGTTATCATGCAGCAATACTCCATTCTAAAGAAGACCAACAAAGAATAATTAAGTTCTGTAAAGCCATCAATATATGTCTTGATATACGTCATCAATATATATCAAGACATATGTCTTGATATTTATTCCAACGGATACATGTCAATTGTCACTATTGGTTTGAATTGTTACTATTGTAAGATGGTTGCAATTTATACTGTTGTATTTTTCTACTGATGTAATTGAAACAGAAATAGTCGCAAATAACCACGTGTTTTATGCGACTAAAAATAAACTAAAAAAGTTTTACCGCGGGTATTTGATGTTTGAGATTATTAAACCAGCTTTAAAATATCTATTTTTAAAACATCAGTTGTCTTTGGTCGACGTAAAACATTGAACTTATCGCATGTTATCGCAACTTATCGCAAAGATGGATGTTTTAATTTCGAACATCGTCGTTTTGTTATCGATGTCCCATCGCCATCAGCAACCTACTTTGAGAGTGTTGGAGCCCGCGCCGTCGGAGGCTCCCGTCCAGGCCGGGCGCACGCCGTGGGACGGCGCGCGCCCGGAGCGCCGCCCCCGCCGCCAGGGGCGCCACCGCCGCCAGCAGCACGCCACTACCAGCTCCAGCGCCAGCAGCGCCACCGCCGCCCCGGCGCCCGCCGACGCCACCGCGAAGAACGACCACACCTGCGGCCGCACCAACGAGTAAGGATGGACTATTACTCGCGCAACTTTTCTTGACCGATGGATTGAAGAAATGCGGGTAGAGTGGGGGTATTAGTTACGAAATCGGCCACTAGATTTTATGAAGCAGTACCAATGTTTGGAGAACCAATCATGTATTTGCAACTTTCTCAATAATTTGCGTTCTAACTTTCTCAGGAGCTCAAGGTATCTCGTATGATGGATTTTCACCTGCTGCGGTCATTTCTTTACATATTTTGGAGAAAAACGCCGACAGAAGTTCATGTCAACAGAAAATAGTTTATATTTTGCGCTAATGAAGATGTGTTTGGAATGTTGTCATCAGTGTTTGCTGCGAGGTTTTGCCGTCAACTGTTTTTTGTGCCAGAGAGAGGGAAACATGGCCATCGGTCAAGAAGAGTTGCGCGATTAATACACAGACTGGCTGAAACGCTTCCATCATTGCAGCAAATTGAAGCCAAGCTTTTTTTTTGCAGTCACAGCAAGGCCTTCTGTGCAAACAGTACTCGTAGTATTCCGTAAGGCGCTGGTTAAGGCTGGGTACGGTCCGCGCGTAATATAAATCCTCTTACTCCGTGTTTTACTCCCAAAGAACAATCATTACAAACGAAATCACAATATGTAAGGAGAACGAATTGAGAAACTTTCAAAGCACATTGCATCGATTATTGTCATGAAAAATGGAAGCTGTTGAGATGTTATTGTAGTTAACATAACGCCTGAAAGTCAAACTGCAATAAGAAGCAAACAAACAGATCAGAAATAAAGCGGCAGACTTGAAAAATGATATATTTGTGGTTTGATAACTTCTATTTTTACAATTATACTGTCGATTATACTGAAGGCATTGTGAATATTATTATTCTAACCACTAATGAAATTTAAATACAGATAAACGAAAAGACAACAATATAGAAATAAGATTTGATACAAACAACACGTCGATTCAGTACAATAATTCTACATGCCACTCTCAGGAGTGTTTTGACTCCAAAAGCCTTTCATGTTTTGACTGCAAAAAACATGGAGATCGTCGGTCGAGCGTCCACCGTGAGCCCTGAAACCATAGGATAAGCCGCTCGATGTAGTATAGTCTAGCTCAGTGTTGTCAAGGTCGATGCCACGACGAAATCGCCCCTCCACGTAGTTCATTACCCCGCCACCAGACAACGCCATCCCTACTGCAAAACGGCGGGATTACTACTAATAGTTCCCTTTCCCGGCGCTAGTTGCGCAGAGAAGCTCGTGGCATGCGACGCGTGCCGTAGCCACCAATAGAAGACCTTGACATCACTGGTAGAGCTCGTTGGGGTGCACACGCCTTTGGGCACAACACAAAGTTGTAAACGGACGTTTCGGTAACAGGAAACGTGCCCCAACAGAACGAATTTTAGACGGAATTCCTTTGCAGTTTGAAATAGTGTGTTAAGAAGGAAAATGTTCAAAGGAATCATTAGAACTTTTAGAGGAAATGCCAGGGCGCAAGCGCCGACCTCCGAAGACGAGCATTCTATTGATGGCGACCGTCATTTACACGGTTTTGTCGTCCATGACAAATGGGTTTTGTTCTAATATTTTTCTCTGCAATCACTTCAATACAAAACAGCAACACACAATACAAGAAAATAATAAAAAGAAAGAAAACTGCTTTATGTAAAATACTACCTTTATTAAATTGTAGTATTATGGTTCATTTTAATTTCCGTGAATCGAATGTTCAAAATAATCAAAGTGCTTGTTGATTGTGCTTTGAAAGTTATGTGTCGACGTGTGTTGAGGCTACTTTGTTGTCGTGTGTTGTACTGCACAAAGAAACTATGTCGGTATCTTGCTTATATGTCACATTCATAAAGCATTACCAATATAAAAGTATTCATTTTAGTAAAACTGTGAGAGTAAAATCGAGAATTTCAATCCCACGCCACAGAATAGTTTGTATTCTGTGCCCGCCTTTCCACTTTTAATTACATGTGTGCAATATTCGTAAATTCCCTACACAATAAAATTTATTGAATTGCATTTCTTTCTAATCCCGATGAAAACAAACTTCAAGCATACTATACTAGTTTAATAAAAGAGTTTTGATATTGTTGTTTGTTTATCATCTTACCATGGCAACAAAACATACACAGTTTTCTTCACAGTACCAGGCGGAATACAGTTTTCTGAAGATATATTGTACCATATTAGCTAATAAGTTTTGGCTTTACGTTATACTACATTGGCAAAGGGGTTGACACATTACGACTCTGGATTTCATAACTCGCAAAAACCTTGAAATAATTTTGTATTAAAATTGAAGTTAGTAACATTAAATACTGCACAACATTGTAAATAACTTCTTACTGTAACAATTTTGTTTAATACGTTAAAGATTATTCTTAAATATAGTGTTTGATCGTGGAAAACGATTCCAGTGTTTCTAATCCAATAAACAACCGCCGAGGCGTTTATAATTTGTAAACTGTGTGTGTTGAAAGTGTATAGTGAGAAAAGTTTTATTAGATCAGAAGAACATTTCGCGTATCTGAGAGATAGTCTGCTTTGTCGGAGAATAAAGCTTAATTTCTATGTGGTTTTAATGGAATGTTTAACTTTTTCTTCAGAATGGAAAACATTTTGGTGCAGCATCGCTACTCTTGTCAAAGCTCGTTTGGTAGTAAGTTTCTCTCGTGGGCTGACAATTGATATAATAGAATAAATTTAAATAAAACGGGGAAATTCATGCTTTTAGTACAGTATACTATTTTAAACATAAGGCCTTATATCTCTAAAATAAAATAGTTTTCATAAAATTGCTAGAATTATTTTTACCATATTTACTTTCTGATGAATCATAATGAATTGACAGAGTATCGCAAACATGAGTGTGTAATTATACTAAGTTTTTTTAGAACAGAATGGTTATTGTGACCTTGACCTATACCAATTTGACGTAAATCATCCGCCATACTTACGATATTGGTTTAGGGATTTTTCATTTCCCTATCTACTGACGAAGTTGAATTCAGTAACGTCAACCGTAAATAAAACTCCACCACGTGTCAGCGGAAACAAAGCGTACTTTTCTTGGTTTAGATAAATTTCACATTATTTTAATTTGTATGCAATTTTACAGTCATAGCAGGTCAAGATGTATTTCGTTGTGCTGCAATTGTGCAATCGCTCGGTAAGGAAACAGAGGTGTGAGTAGTACCCATTTTAGTATTCAAAGTGATTTATTGCTATAATTGTGGCGAAGAGTGATTACAGTTATGTATTGTTCTTTGTCCTGTTTCATTAAAGGCAAGGGAAGGCGATCTGAAATCAAGCATTGCAACGAAGAGAAGTTTACGAACTGTGTGATGAACACAGGTTCTTGAAGTCAAGTGTACTAAATTAAAGAACATATTAGTTTGTTGAAGTTGCAATTTTAATTACTGTTTTTTATTCTGCAGGTACATTCTGATACAGTGGGATGTGAACATTTTTATTTTCTCGCTACTGATTTTTACTTTTATCTCAACGAATCACAACGACCATGAGGTTGTGCATACAAGGCAGCAATCTCAGAAACTACTAGTTACAAAAGGAGGCAATGTGATTATCCTCAAATTCACCTTAAAGCTCATGTGTCGAATAAATGAACTTAAAATACTACATAGTATACACAGAATTTTATATAGAATATCCCGAGATACATCCTGCTCTATAAACACGGAAGGAAAATGTTCATAACATCTCTCAAATATCTCTTAACACTTTTCATCCGTCATAATGACCCATGCATCAGTCATTCAGTGGAACAGAGTGTCAAACACCACTGTGCTGATCTCCTCAGAGATTAAGCTTCCCATTCACCTACTCTTGTAGTCCTGTTACATATCACCATCACCACCACCACCACTATCATCATCATCATCATCATCACATCTCACCAAATTTGGTCACGATGTACCTACCTAGGGGCAGACCTTGGTCTCGAGAATGCAAAAACTGAAATCGAATGCAAGCCGTATACCAGTGGTATCAAGGTCTTATACTGTTGCCAGTAGCATGCGTCGTGACTCCGTAGCATGCCACGAGCTTCTCTTCGCAACTAGCGTCGGGAAAGGGAACTATTAGTAACCCCGCCGTTTTACAGTAGGGATGGAGTTGTCTCTGCTGGCGGAGTAATGAACTGCGTGGACTCGTGGCACTCGTGCCACGGGCTCCCGCTCGGGGCATCGACCTTGACAATACTGCCCTATCCTTTTCTGGGTAGAAGCGCCGCTTACCTATATTAAGTTGGCTGTCCGGGTGACGCCGCGTCCATGGCAAAGGTGCCGACGTTTCGGTCGCCATTCTGCGACCTTCCTCAGGGCGTAATGCGTCGACACCTTTGCCATGGACGCGGCGTCACCCGGACAGCCAACTTAATATTGACTCCGGCCGCGGAAGCCTACGCTCTCGCCTCTTACCTGTTCCAGGCTGACGAAGACGCGCGCCCTGGCGGCCTCCTTGGCGTGCAGCGGAGGCCACACGCGGCCGCGCATCGCCGCCAGCACGCCGCCGCCGCGCAGCCGCTCCAACCTGCGCATCGGAAATTGATAGATGAAGATATATCACACTTTGTTTATTATAATGCAGAACGAGGACAGCACCTCTGGGTATTGTTGTGTCCCTGCTGAAAATAAAGTAATGACACTGGTTGCTATGAATTGGATTATATGGAATTGTATATCGTAGAGTGAACACGCATTTGTGTATTCATGAGAAATAAAGTCAGTTCATCTATAGAAAGTCCAACAGTCGATATTCTTAACAGAAATACGGAATGGTCAGGGCAGGCCCGGCGATCGCCCGGGGCCCCGCAATGTAAGCGGCCCGATCATGGGACTCATGGGGAAAAATTAGGAAAAAAAAATTGAAAAGGAAATTAGTACTCGAGAAATTTCTGTGGTCACGGGATAAAAGTTTTTAAGTCAAAAATATTAGTTTGGAGAAAACAAGGGTTAAATTATTAAGCCGACGCTCAATACGCCTACGCTCAACGCTATTTCCCAACGCTTTTTTCTCGTTAAGGAGCCAACATTTGAATTTGGTTTGTCTAAAGTAGTCGTTTGACTAAAATAAAATGTAGATACCTAACTTGTTGATTCAGTACTTAACACAATTTCACCAAAAATTGACTTCGGACCTTTTACCCCGTCACCACAGAATTGTCGTAATTTTATAAGTCGCGGTAGAGTGGTCTGATATTTCATAAATTTTTCAATTATTTTTTTACTTTAAATAGTTAATTATAGTCGTTGCTTATGAAGTCAGGACTCTATGAAATGAATCAAATGACGCTGTATTAAAATAGGTTCTACTGAAATTCATGTTTATTATTTCATGTATTTAACAAGTGATTTTATTAAGCATTAATTAAATACAACATGTTTAGCGTTTTAACCTCACAGTAGGAATTGTATTTTATCATTAATACTTTTACTTAAAACTATTATTTAAAATATATTTCCAAAAAAGTTTTTAGGCTTAATTTTGTAATTTTTGTTATTTGTTGAAATAAAATAACTCAGTTTCTTGATAAAACTTTTACATTTTAATTTTTTGGGGAGGGGAGCGGCTACATTTGAGCAATGCCCCGGCTCCAAAATTGTCTACCTCCAACACTGTAAATGATGAAAAAGGTAGGCCTGTATTCCGACAAAAAAATCATGTAGACCAGGCATTTCAAGATTTCAGGGAAAGGTAACTAGCTTTCTAGAGTTTGCGGACATTGCATCCGGAGCAACTGGTACGAGGTTTAAAAAGACGATCGTAGAAATTGCTCCGGAGTGGCGGTGCGTCATTGCATATCTGGCACATAATAGTCGTTATTTGATAGTTAGTGTCCAAAATGCGATATTATCTTCCAATTAAATTTACTGTAGCAGAGAAATTGCTCATTAAATAAAATAATACATCGGCCAATTTCAAAATACCTATTGAGAGTAAAATAAAACATTTTGAATATAAAGGATCTTTATTCGTAAACGTGTTTATTTACGAGTGCAATAATTGCACAAACTTTCTATGTTTTCGTCTACGCTTTCTTCCGTCTTGATGCTTTAGCCGCACAGAGACACGTGCAACAATTGTACTGCGTTGAGGAAAGGGAGGGGTAATGCTAAATCTCGACGTGTCGATAACAATACCAAAGGGAGGGGTGAATACAAGCAGCAGAGTGGCGCCCTCTCGTGCAGCACCTTCTTACAGGAATTAAATTAAGAACTGATACCAACGATACTTCAAACGTGCGCAGTTGCTACGTACGCGAGACCCAAGCAGGCGCGTAATATTACAAAAAATAGCGTCAATGTTCGCGCTTTGTTCAGCGGTTTCTTGTACGCATATATTATGAATAATTGAACATTTAGAAGAGAATTTCCGTATTTCTCAGAAATCTGCCAATTTTTATGTGCGGATGTTGGCGAGCCCACACCGCAGCTGTATCCGGCAACACTAGCGCCTCCTATAGTTTAGTTTAGTTAATGCCTTATTTTGTGGCCATCACGCCCGCTCTTCCGTCTAACCATGCAAATTTCGTTACGCAAATTTCATCTAGCGGAGAAAGAAGGTATTATCTCGGGCAACGAAAGAGGCGATTTTGAATTTAGCTCAGAGGCTTCTTTTAGGCTTGAGGAATTTTTATAAGCAGTAAATCTACTACATGGGACAGCCGGCTTTACTTCCCCTCCAAAGGAAGGCGTAAGAAGAATTTTTTCGCCCTTAAAAATCCATCGATCGGGTTTGAGCCCGTGAACTTGGGTACAGCAGTCCGTTACGCTGACCGTTATACCATCGAATCCCAAGCAGCATAGTGGCACCCTCAAGCTTTGTCCCCGGTTTTGATGGAGAGTTGGCGCAAGGCCCAGGGCTTTGCCGGCGGCGCCGTGCGTCGTACGTACGCGTGCGCGATGAGCGGCGCGAGCGGCGCGCGTCGCGGCAGCAGCAGGGCCAGGCGCGCGGGCACGGCGGTGGCCGGCACGGGCCGCGCGGCGCACGGCAGGCGCGCCACCAGCTCGCGCACCACGCTCAGCGTGGCGAAGTGCGCGTGCGCCTCGCCGCACACGCGCCGCAGCCCGTCGCGGTGCTCGCGCGGCAGCCGCCCGCCGCGCTCCGCCGCCGCCAGCAGCCGCCAGTAGATGGACAGCAGCACCGGGTCGCGCGCGCTCTGCCGGCACACCAACCACACGCGGGGTGCTGATCAGGGTTGCCACACGTACATGGATTTTAATGAAGAAAGGAAAACCCGGTAGACGTTGTCCCTAGATACAGAGAGTAGCTCTACCGCCGCCATTTAATATCCTCTCCCCCGATAGCCTCTCCAGGCAAAAATCAGGAGATGAAGGGAAATTATAACAATTAGTGACTTTATGGAGATGTTTAAGATTATTAGTAGTGATTTGGTATAGATTCATGGTTCTCAACACACAGAATGTCTCACTATTCCGATTTTCCTGACCACGGGATATAAAATGACGGGATCGGCGGAACAATGGAATGCGCTACTCTCTGTATCCAGGGACTCTACTTCTGCCCTTCATCTCCCTCTTTCCCCTCCCATCACACTTTCTCTCTGTCTCTCCTTCCATCCCTCACCCTGTCCCTGTCCATCTGTCTCTGTGTGTCTCTGCCGCCAGCAGACGCGCGTAGATGGACAGAAGCACCAGGTAGCGCGCGCTCTGCCGGCACACCAATCACACGTGGGGTGCTGATCAGTAGAGACCGGAAAAATATGTAGTATAAAACGTCAAAATATGTACATAAAAATGTAATGAAAACAGTAACAATATGTAATAAATATGTGAAATCCGATATAAAATTTAATATTAAAATACACTAATAATAAAATATATTTACGTAATACGAAATTAGATTTATAAAAACTGCTCACTTCACATCATACAACTTTCTCGTCAGTAGTAAAAGCTTCATCTATTGTAATCTGGGACCGTAGTTTAGCAGCCGGACTAATCGCAAAAGAAGCCATTGCACAAACTGGCGAGATCTACGACCAGCAAACATACACTGTAGCATCTTCATTGAAGTGTTACACATCAGTGATTGCAATTTTTTTTTTCGAAATTAAGGTTACAGATCACAACACGCGATGTCAATGATCATTTGGACACATAGATTTCCCCTATAATGTAGGGAAAATGCTGTTGTTAAAAAAATACATGTTTTCATAAAAAATATGGAATTAAATAGAAGAAAATTGATAAAATAAGAAAATATATTGTGAAAAGAGCAAAATATGTAATATACTCGTAGTACTAAATATGTAAAAATATGTAACAAAAAATTCGATATTGTGTTAGGAGGGCTATGATTCGCCAAGATTACAATTTTGAGAACGGTAAGTAGAAAGACAAAAAATATGTAATTACATAGAAATCCGGTCTCTACTCATCAGTGTTGCCATACGTACCGGGATTTTAATGAAGATACCATGTACCAGGATGAAGACATCATGGCACGCTTAAAAACTAGGATTTCAAATCTATGGAAATTGATGATGTACGATGTAAGATTCGTATAATAATATGTTTTATTCAATAATATAACACGAAAACCAAAATTGCAAACTAGGAAAATTCGCCAGACACTGTTCTGCCCTTCATCTCCCTCTTTTCCTTCCCATCTCCCTTTCTGACTCTCCCTCCATCCCTCACCCTGTCCCTGTCTCTGTGTCTGTCTCTGACGCTCTCTGTCACATTTACTCGCAGATTCTGCACGACTCTGATCAGGTGAGGTAATATCGGGAAGCGCCAGACCAGCAAAAGTATAATAGGATGTTAAAGAAGATCTCATCCTGTAGATTATGGCGTGAGAAACGTTTCTTTAAGGCCTTTCAAAAGTTTAGTTTTTAAGGCCCTAGAACGCCTCGTTTAGGAGTTATTTAACGATGTAGATAAAAAGAAACGCTGCCAAGTGTGTTGCGGGTTGCATTTGACATGAATATTTAGTTTTGTTCTACAGAGCCATGTAGTGGAGTTACTACAGAGTTAACAGTACATAAACCTTCTGGGTGAAAAGAACACGTAGAAGTGCCAACTTTCATGGATATCGGTCCAACGGTGTCGGAGTTTAGATCTTATATATATATATATATATATATATATATATATATATATATATATAGATATATAGATATATATATAGGGTGAGTCACGTAACTTTAGCACCTCCTGTAACTTTTGAACGGTTGAAGTTATTGCAATGCAGTTTTCACCGAAGTGCATGAGGAGAAGGGGCTAGTAGATACGTGCATTAATTTCTATTTTATGACTTGTATTTGTATTTTACGAGATTTTTTAGGTAACTTTGTTTTTTCAAATGGAACTATACATATTTTTTCAGTCCACCATGACGAGCGTAAAAAGACAAATCCAATGATGTACATATTGTCATATGTTAGATAAGCATTTTTTTGAGTAATTGTGATTTTTTTGCGACTAGTGTTTAACGGATATTTTCATTGTAACTGTCAGCCCTACAAGGTCACGCAGCGCTCCCCCAGCAAACGCAGGGTCGGGAAAGGGAAGGGATTTCAGTACTTGAGGATACGAAAATATTCACAAAACTGTTGCATTTTTTCCTAAACTCTCCTTTCTATTCTGATCCATTTTCAGATATTTTGTGTTTCTTAGGGATTGAAAATACGGATTTGTCTTAAGTAGTATTTATTGAAATAAGATTATTTCTATCCCTAAGTTGTTATTATATTCTTATTAACATTGAAATTGTTTGCTCAAAATACGCAATATTTTTTGTACAATTTGAATTATTTATTCTTATTGTGCTTTGTTTCAAGATCCCATTAATACGTATCTTATGAAACCCCATTAAATGGAGTTGAAGTTTAAACAATTTTATTACGATACAAACTTATGAGAAATCCTTATTTTCCATCCTTTAATTCCTTCAATCAAAGAAAGTCGAAAATCTGAAAATGCGGAAGGATGGAAAATACAGTTCAGGAAAAAACTGCAATGGTTTTGTGAATATTTGGAATATGTTTCGTATCTTCAAATCTCCCTTCCCTTGCCCGGGCGCGCGTTTCTGGTGGAGCGCTGCGTGACCTTGTGTGGTGGACTATTCAAAATGTCCGTTAAACCCCAGTCGCAAAAATCAAAATTAATCAAAAAAATGCTTATCTAATATATGAAAATATGTACATCATTGGATTCGTCTTTTTACGCTCGTCATGGTGGACTGAAAAAATATGTATAGTTCCATTTGAAAAAACAAAGTTACCTGAAAAATCTCGTAAAATACAAGTGATAAAATAGAAATTAATGCACGTATCTATTAGCCCCTTCCCCTCATGTACTTTCGTGAAAACTGCATTGCAATAACTTCAACCGTTCAAAAGTTACAGGAGGTGCTTAAGTTACGTGACTCACCCTATATATATATATATATATATATATATATATATATATACATATATATACACCAACATCCAGTTTTATATATAGATATACCATGTACCAGAATAAAGACATTCTGGTACACTTAAATACTACCAGGATTTTAAATCTATGGAAATTGATGATGAACGATTTAAAATTTGTATAATACTATTTTTTATTCAATAATTTGACACGGAAACCAATATTACAAATAACCTATATTTGTGAGAACACTGCCGTGAAGCATTAATATGGTATTTTTCCAACACATGCTATAGGAGAAAAGCATACAACTTCTTAGTCTGCCATTTATGGTAGAAAGAATTTCTCTTTCCACCATGCTTCCATTTAATTATTGGTATAAAATGACACGATATCGCATTAAATATAACGAATTTCATGTGTGTGTTGAAAACTTAATAGTTATAATGTAAACAATTTCAGAATCAATTGTCATTGGTACCAGGAATTTTGGTGGAAGTACCAGGATTTTTGAAGGTTGGTAGTGCGATGCATATTTAATCATGTTGGCAACGCTGGTGCTGATGTTATTTTCTTGCGGGACAAATAACTGTTATGAGCTCATTAGGCCCATGGTGAGCAGATAACGGACCGAGGCGGTAGTCGTGGTTTGTCACAAACCGAGACCGTTATTTGTGGAATTACCACGTACTCTTCAAATTTTCCAGATTTTTTTAAAAATTATTTATCGCGTGTACTTTATTTATATATCGTATGTTATTGATAAGTGATTCCGGGTGCATCCAAGGTCATTAGTTCCATAAGTGTAGTGCATGTTGTAGGGGGGTTGCGTTTATCTTCCCTCGCTGGATGGCAAACCCGGCGCTGGCTACCCGCCCGCTGGCGGCGTTCACCAACCAGGCATCTCACGACGTCGCTAGCGCCTTTGATAACGTCTGGCACGACGGCCTCCTTTCCAAGCTTATCACCGCAAACTTCCCTCCTACATTGTTCATCTGATTTACTCCTACCTCGCGAACAGATCGTTCAGGGGATCGTTCAGATCGCATCAGGGGAGTATTCTCTCTCCAGTTGCTCTACTACCTGTAAGTGCGCGATATACTAACTATTGCCCAAACCGGACTCGCCATGTACCCAGACGACACGGCTGTAACAGCCTGTCTAAAAGAATCGATATGCTCGAGAAGTATTTGGATCAACATTTACTTCTGATCCAGGAGTGGCTGCGGCGTATTCAAGTTAACGTGAAGAAGAGCACGGCGATGCCCTTCAGACAAATACAAATACGACCTGCCGCGGCCGCCCGCGCTTTGCAATTCAAACATTGAATGGTGCGCCCGTACAAAGTACCTAGGCATCACGCTCGACCGCGCGTTAACTTTCCGTGAGCACGCGGAAGCAGTTTCGAGCAAAGCTTGGCAACGCCTGGGCATGCTGCGAAGCTTATTACATAAGCAGAGGAAACTGTCCCCAGCGAAGAGCCTGCTACTTTATAAATCCATGATCAGGCCCATTATGGACTACGCTTGCCCAAGTTGGGGAATAGCTGCGCGCGCGCACTTAAAAAAGTTGAAACTGTCCAAAATGCGTGCCTACGTAGCATTTTATGCGCGCCACCTTACATTAGAATCTCTGAGCTTCACTCAACATTATAATTACCGTTACTAGAAGAACATTTCAAAAATTAGCAACAAATTTCTTTTCAAAAATAAGTACTTAAAATAATGTCATAATTTTAAATCTTAATTTGTACGACCCGGATCCGACGGTCACGTACAAGAGCCCTATGGATGCAGTAGAACTCACCGAAACAGCAAAGCGGGATTAATGCCCATACTGGCAAGAAAATTGCGGTAAACAACACCACAAGCGCTCCGAACGGCTATTGTCTTTCCTAATCTCGTTTTATTTTTATGTTAAAGATCAGCCATAATGTCCGCAAGGATAGGGATGGCTTCACAGCAGGGAAGTGTGGCGGCATTGCACTTCGCGGCCACATGGACCTGTGCTGCATAGCTCGAGCTGGTAATTTTAGGACATTTTAATGTCAATGTAGACCTTAAAGGTACGGCGTGGCTTGGAGATACTGACAATTTTGATTGCTTCTTTTTTACTTAACGCAATTGTGTTAAATTTCTCGTGTATGTACAAATAAACATTACATATTTTCTCAAATTTTACGACTTGATTAAGAAACCTGTGTTTTAGAGCCCATAAAGAAGTTTTTGTGAAGTAAGTACCACTTTTACATTGCCACAATTTCAATTACAGCGATGATTAGCTGGTAGACAGGTATATTAAATATAATAAATGCATAGCTGTAGATGGACTTCGAATAAAATGTATTTAGGTTATTCAAATTCAAGAGGGAATGAAGCAAACTTTAATTTTTGCTCTTCTTTCGTACTCCCAAACTCTTTCCGAAACCATTGCGTACCTAACGGCCTGTAACAACGCATAATGGAATTAGTGAATTGTATCCGGCACAAAACGGCGGAGCCAGAATGGCTTTTATAGTGCCCATTCGAATTCTCGCTGAGTCAGTAATAACGACCGCCTCATCCCAGATAAAATACAATAATGTGTTTTCATATCATTTACTTCTCGCCAATATTCAAAGGCATCTGCTATCATTGGATTTGGAAACTGGTTTTAATACCAGAATATTTCTTCACAAGATGAATATACTGATGCTGTATCCTCATTATAGTTCATTGTACTTGACTGGTTTACTGAATTCCATGGATTATTTTGTAACTTTTAATCGTAGAAAGAATGAATAAATTAACTTCACGTCATGATGCAAGGTAGGTTTGCTTTCCGACTCCATACCTAAAGGTAAACAAAATCAATTTTGGACGTACTCTTAATGACCATTGCTTAATGCTAAGCAAAACTCCTATAGTATGCCTTTATGAGTAAACTTGCCCCGAGCTCATCACAGTAAGTGCTTTTTCCACATAGTGCATAACGCAATGTAAAGGAACTACTGGTTCTACAGAATTGCACAGACTCCCTCGCAACCTTTAGTTTTCCAATCATTTAGGTCTAAGTTATCTTTCCGCTATTGCTCCCACCTTCTTCCCAGCTAGGTCGAATTCAGTTGCTGTTCGGAAGAGAATTCTAGGTGCCGGCTGCTCTAAGCGGTACTTTTCCATGATTTCTCCAATCCACTCCAGACAAATGCCGGGGCAGTGCCCTAACAAACGGGCCACGGTCCGCGCGCGATATCTCCTTCCTCGTCCTTGTTCTATCCTCACTAAGGATGTAAGTAAGGAATGAACATTTCACCACCTCCGGCGATAAAACATGCACTACACGTACAGTAATAATAACCTTAACAATTGAAGCGCACGGATTCATTAATCAGAAGAGTAATCATATACGCAAATTTTCATTGAACAATTTGGAGCCTTTCTTAAGAAAATACTGCTTAAACCTTTTTCAAAAAGCCTGAAAATTGATGAAAATCGTGAAAACTTCTGAACATTTGAATTTTGAGCTTATTTTCACGGAGAAATTTGAGTTTACGAGAAACTTCATTACTAACCATTTGATGCAATTGGGTTCACAAGAACAATAATGTAAAATAAATGACCGTAATATTGACGGACATTAAGAAAAATACAATTGTGTAATTTAAAAAAAAATCAAAACAATAAAACAAACAGGCATTAATGTCATTTATGAAGCCCATTTAGGATTAACCGTACAGAAAGTTTCAAGAAAAAAATTGGCGCCGTTTTTGAGAGAATGTCTTTCAAGAGTTTCTGAAAATGAGAATTTTGAGCTCATTTTTATAGAAAAATAAGAGGTTTCCAAGAAACTTTATAACCATTCGAAACTCCTGTACTCAGAAGTGAAATAATGTGTAAACATCACCAGTAATATAAATAATTAAAACGTGAAATTGTTTAGAAAAATACTTTGTGTAAGTTTTGAAGAATCAAAAGAATACAGCAAAATGGCGTTTTTGGCACGTTATTCAGTGCATTTAACACAATCCGCACTAAATGTTTAAAGAAAACCAGCTGCTATCGCCTCCCAACCTACATTCTTTCATGTTTGTCAAGTTTTCGGTTCCGTAATGGTAGAATGGAAACATGACTTTAAGAATGTCATAGAAGAGTAAAATCTCAACCTATATGTAAATTTTCGTTCAAAAATTTAAAACAGATTTCGATAAAATGCCATTTGAGCGTTTTTAAAAATTAGGCTGTTGAAGCCCAATTTCACTCAAAAGTTTTGCGTTTTTGTGAAACATCATAAAATGAATACATTATACTCACAAATTTAATAATGTATACATATTTCTGGTAATGTAAATATTAACGGCGTGAAAGACATTTAAAAAATTGCATTTGTGTACTTTTTGAAAAACAAAATAATAAATCAAGGTGACATTATCTCTTGTTATTGAGTCCATTTAATACTCTAGCAGTCTCACACTCTCAGCAATTTGTTCAAACAATGAGGGAAAAAATGAAAGCAGTTTTCGAAAAATTCGCGGATTCGAATCCCGCCTCGGGCATGAATGTTTGTATGTGTTCCTGTTGTCCTTACGTGTTCTTCCTACAGTACCCCATACATTTAAAACAACCACAGTGGTCGCTTTATGACCAAGTTGTTAAAAGCGACCTTAAAAAATAAAATAAAAAAGCTGTTGAAAAAATCTCTATTGAAAAAATAAGAAAAGGGAAACAAGTTACAAACAGCTACACAATATTTTATGGAGCACACAAATAAGTCCCTGCACGAAGATAAAGATAATACGAGTTCATTGTAGAGAGCATTGTTAGATTATGGATCAGAAATGTGGACAACAACAGAGCAACTAGAGAAAAAATTAAGACCAACCGAAATGGGTTATTGGCGACGTTGTCAGCTCACGTTTCAAGTCAGAATAAAGAATGATGACGTGTTAGCAAGACAAACTGGTGCGGCTTTAATGCCACTGGTTGCGCTGATAAGCTCATGGCATGCCTTAGGGTACAAACACGTAGAACGCTGGGACGCCGACGCCAGCATCTGCTGCTGATAAGCAGCGCTGCTCGACCAGCAAGGGCGGACACATAAGACGCCGATTCGACAGTGTCGAGATCTAGCGGTTCATCCTAGTACTTCACTTCATTCATTTATCGAAATTATATCCAGTGACTGCCAAGAAGAAAATACACTGTTTTTGTGAATAACAGTAAATTGTGTATGGAATAATAGAATTATTGAACGCTATTTTCGACAATTATATTCAAAATAGATATTAAGCTGATGCAGACTGATGTTAATTTACGAGAATTATGAGGTGCATGTGTGTTTACAAAACGATATTATGATAAATTTGGATTAGATAACTTTCCCATAACGCTATTCAATTGGATTCACGTAACGTTGCAAGACAGTCTACAGAACGATCGTCCAATTCATCAATTATGGGAGATACAGTTTTGAAATTCGTGTATAATCTAATTGTGTACACTCGCATAAACTGATAAATGCTTCTGAAATTGTCTTTTCATTTAGTTTCTGTTTATTTGATTAATGTTTCACTCAATGTAACTTTTAACATTACATAAACAAATATATTTGAGGTTATGTAGATGTTTACTTGTTCATATACGAAGGAAATTTCTTTCCAGCACATTTCTTCGCGTGTCTTTTGCCCCTCTATTACACACAACGAGCCTCACAAACAACATCAAAACCAAAAAAGTACTCCATCCCTTTTGAATCTTGTGATCAGACACTTCAAAGCCACGACTCCACTGAAAACCAGCGAGTGCAGCCAGCGCGCCGAAACTCCCAAGAGTTCCGGCTGCTGGCCGGCGCTGGCGGATGGAAGCCGGATAGCGTTCGTTGTGTGCGCCTCCATTTGATAACATGGCGCAATCTAGCTGCCGAGTGACGTCATTCGGCGCCGGGCCCTCCCGCGCGAGAAACAAGCGTCTTACGTGTGTGTACCCTTAGTGGCGCGGGGCGTACTCCTGCCACCAGTAACAAACCTTGACGTCACTGCTGTAGACAATCAAGTTAAAAATGAAACGTCAGATTAAATCCGTTGTAGTTATTTAAATATTTTTTTTCGACTACATAGCCATCTTCAGTGAAAATCTGTTGCAGCTGGGTACCAGGTAGATAAACATTACGAAAGGAACTATCCTAAGATTTCATTTTCTACTACTACAAACACCACTTCCCATTACTATTAGGCACAGTGGAGGATCCAGTAAGTACTTCTGTAGAGGACCCTCAATCATGCAGTATAGTCTTACAAATGATACTTAGGACTGACCTCAGGAGCTGCGTGCGGGCAACTCGGGTGCAAATGAGAAAATCGATGAAGGGTGGGGATGAGACCCAATCTAGGAGTGGAGACCACCAATCAGAATGCGCAATACGAAAAATAGCGCGTAAATTCAAAGAGCAATTGGCAAGAACATGACGGTCATATACAGTTCAAGTAATATTGTCTTTTGTATTATATTGCAAATGTTTGTTCTCGGTATATGACAGGGCGAAATATGAAACTACAACGAATTATACATATTAGATTTCGACACCAAGTATTGTAATTGCTTGCAGGGCTTATAATGTAATTCGCTTTGCTACAATGTAATCACAAATTTAGTGTTGTGTTAACCACAAAATTTTGATACTGAATTGTTTTTGTTTGATGACAGCAATAAACTATTTTTTATTAACTATGTTTCATTGAATAAGACGGTTCTCTCAAAGCAAAAACATATTGTTCTTAAAAAAATCATTATTATTTTCTGTTCTAATTTCTGACAAGAGTGTACAAGAGAGAGTACAAGAGAGTCGTTTACGAGATCGCATAAAAATATAAATCCCTTTGTATTCTATTTAACCAATACCCATGATTATCTTATGATTGTCCGTAACATATCGTCGCAGAATTTTGCTCGTTGATCTGTTTTATTCAGTTTCATAATGGGGAAAAATGGTCCCAAATGTGCTATTAAACATTACCCTTCTTGGAATTGCCACATATTCTATTTTTATCTCAATCTTGATGTGAGAGATTACTCTCATGATTTTGTTCATTTTTCTATTATTTGGAGATTATAACATTCCTGGTGAACAATCAATTATTAAATTGCAATTTTGTGTTAGAATTAAATAATAATTTTTTTCTTGTATATAAGCATATATTCTAAAGCTATTGCTTTAAAATAATGCTTAAGAGTCACAATGAGCATGTTATTTTCTTTAAAAAAAATAGAAAATGAAAATACATACATTGGTGGACACAAAGGTGGATATACAGTAGTGCACAGAACGTAAACAGTGAATTATGACCCTGGTAACTTGAAATACTAGACATAATTCATTTAAACAAATGTGCATTTAATTTTGAAGCATGGATCATTATTAGACGCCCAGGTATTCAATCTACGCGCCGCGTCGTGCTATGTCAGACTTCTCCCCTCCCCGCAAAGCTTCCTACTCCCCACTACTTGCACTTTCAGCGCTGCCACGGGCAGACTATCGGCTCTCAAGTGCAGAATACCTGCGGGAGCAGGCGTTGTGCTGGTCTACTTAGGAGTGTTCATTGGGAAAAGAGGGACTGACTTCAAGCGGTTAAAAGGGGGGGGGGTATTTTAGAACTGACCCTCATAAATATTTTTAAGTAAGAATTTTTTAAACTGTTAGCATAAATCAAAAAGAAACAGGAGTATACTCATAATGTGAATTTTGCTTTGGATATGATGAGATCAATATATTATAATTATTTTGAATACAGTCGAATAAATTCGAAAACTTTTTTGGCTTTGGTCACGGGAGGGGGGCATAGCCCCCTTGCTTACCCTTGGGTCCGCCACTAAAAGGTATACTCATCGTGCTGTTAACTCGGATTGACTTGAAATTGTACTAGCTTGTTCAGCACAGTACAAAATTTAAGTGAACATTTCTGATTATGAAGCACTGGAAGTACTGTTTTTGCGACTGTCGTATTAAGACGACCTCGCTGCCTGTGGTTTCGCGGAAATCTCCGCGCACCGTCGCCAGCCCTGTGGTCACTACGTCGTCGTGAGACCGTGATGACTGACAGCGCGCCCGCGCGAAGTCTTTCATAAAGGCCGATATACACGATACAGTTTTCGTGCAGATTCTCGTACAGTTTCTGTACAGAAACGTCAAGATCTCAAACTGAACGTATAAAAGCCAAAAAGTCGCGACTACATGGTCCATACCAGACTTTACGCTTTCTGCATGAATCGCCACAAGCCGCCGCTAGGGGGCTACCGGGAAACAACTGAATTGCGCCATCCGAGTACTTTCATTGGCGGTATTTGTGTGCGTGCGTTCTGGCTGTGATCTTGATTTAGTATCAATTAACCGTTAGGAGTTAAGAGAATAAAAATAGCAAGATAGGGATAAGGAAAGAGGTAGTTTATCAGAAAATATCACTTCATACAATCGCACCTTGACACAAAAACCACAAAATCGACATGACCGATTACCGTTAGTGAACGATTCTGCCGCTACGGGCATTGGAGTCAAACTGTATGCGTTCTACACGAAAAATTATGAACATGTTCATAATTTTTTGATGCAGAAAGCATAAAGTCTGGACTGTATGAAGACTCTGCACGAAAACTGTACCGTGTATATCGGCCTTAACGGTCCAAGTGCCTTAGAAAGGAGGTGGGCAGAGTGAACAGACCGATACGTTTCGGAAAGACGGGAAGGTTGAATATGGGCTTCAGTAATTAAATATGCAATTCTTGTACGGACGAACGATTCACCGAAATTTATGAGAGAAATCGATTTCTGAGTTAATGTATGTTTCAATTATCAGTATAAGAGAAATAAAGAGATAAAATAATATAATTACATGAATTTAAAATTAAATAAATCAATTTCACATTTGATACGGAAATACGAGTTTTACAAACCTGAAATCTAGCAAGAAAATACGTAAATAAATTATAGAGGGAAGACGCCAAGAGCACTGTGTTACGTTACTTTTTCAGCTTTCTTCAAATTAGCATTGAGCATCCTTAGTTTTAAGGATCTCGTAAGTCAATGCTAATTTGAAGAAAACTGAAAAAGTAACTAACAGTCCGTTTAGACTTGATGACAGGTATGATCATTGAGAACATGTGCCACTGTGCACTTCTCACTCGAAAAGATCCACCGGATAAATTATTCGCTCTTTGACTTGAACGAAAGAACGGGCTACGACGGTTGATAGATGTCTGGTAACCTTCCTGGCGCTGTCGATGCCTGCGGAAGGTGCTGAGGTCACGTAAGGTTCTGGTGCAAAATGTCACTAAAACCCCCTTTCTAATATTCCATAACACTTCAAAAATTGGATATATGGGTTTTGCATGGTGGGGTACAAGCTAGTGTAATTTCACGCAAATCCGAGTATCCAGCATGTGGCAGTGCTCACCTTTAGAGTCCGCAGACACAGAGAGTAGCCATTTAATATCCTCCCACCCGATAGCCCCATCAGCCAGAATTCAGAAGTTGAATAGACATGATAACGATTAATGACATAATGGAGATTTGGATTGGGATAGATTTGTGGTTCTCAACACACAGAATATCTCACAGTTAAAATTCTCCTGGCAACTGGATATAAACTGTCGCGATCAATGGAATGCGCTCCTCTCTGTATCTCCTGACCTTGAAGAAGGCGAGCTGCGTGCTGTGGGCGAGGACGGAGAGCGAGTAGCTGCTGTTGGCGAGCTCCGCGAAGGAGCGGAAGGGCAGCGCGACGCGGCGCACGGAGAGGATATAAAATGTGGGGATCGGTGGGAGAATGGAATGCGCCCCCTCCTCACCTTGAAGAAGGCGAGCTGCGTGCTGTGGGCGAGGACGGAGAGCGAGTAGCTGCTGTTGGCGAGCTCCGCGAAGGAGCGGAAGGGCAGCGCGACGCGGCGCACGGAGAGCGAGGCGACGAGCGCCGACGAGTACGCGCCGGCCACCACCACGGCGCCCAGGTGCAGCGCCCAGCACAGCAGGCGCGCCGCCGCCGGCTGCTCCCGCCCGCCGCGCCCTGCAACATATTGTAGCGTCATAGACACTGGGCTCGACCGACCGCGAAGGAGGGGTTGGTCCTCTCGTGACGCGCTGGCGGCGGCCGGACCCCCGGGGTCTCTCGAGGGTCACAATTCGAGACTATACCGAGCATCAAAAAGTAACATTAATTTTAACAATGATAGTTAATGTAATTATTTATCATTTGGACAGTATAATTCTAAAGAACCTGTAACAAGTATTGTACCACAGTTTCTGGGTTGATGGCCCCCATCTTGATCAGGTTTTTCGTCCAGTTTCCCTGATCCTTTGAGCAAATGCTGAGATGGCCCCTTGTTTTGCTTCTGGACGTAAATGTAACTTCATTCTTTGTGCACGTCTTCTGAATTTCAGTGGGAAATATAGTTATTCAAATTACCGTTTTCCATATTATCGTCGAAAAAGTATTATTCTTTCACGAAGAACATGATGAGGGTTAAGGGCACAAATTTATAGGTAATTTACCTTTGAAAATATATTTTGTCAACAAAACTTGAAAAAAAAAACACGTTCTTTTTCTATATTCAAAATTCGACTAGAATATATTTTAGGATAGAGATCACAGAATTATGAAAACGTGCACAAATTTCACTTCTCCCCATAGCTCGTCACACACAGTTTTTAACTGTTTTTGACGTAAATAAATAAATAGTGATTTTGTTTTAAATACTGTGTCTCTCAGCTAGGGACGTGTCTGAGAAGGCGGCTGTCCGTTTGCACAAGTGATGTGTGACGACAGAAATCGCCTGCAGATGGACGGCAGGCTCCATCTGCAGCCGGCCCAAATCTCGAGCGGAAATGACGGTTTCTGCGTGGGAGGTCGGTCACGTGATGCCTCGCAAGGGAGGCGGGTGGAATAAGCTTCCTTGGCATTCGAGGTTGACCGTAGCGATGTGCGGAGGTAATCGCGAGCGGCGTCTTGCGAGGCGTGGCTTTTTGCCACGGGACAAGAGACCAGGTGCGGCGCTAGTGTAGCGAGCTGGGGTTCTCTTGGCAAATACTGAGGCGGCTCGTCTCAGGAGTCGGAGTGCTGTGGAGAGCAGCGTTCCTTAGGAGTGTACATACTGTAATAAACTATTGTAAATAAATATGTACAGCAAACTCCGTGTCTGTGTTCTTTCTCACCTCATGACGACGTCACAATATATTGCGCCCTGCAACGCCTCCCTCGGCGCCGTCAACGCCGCTTCCAGCCTATACTACGATTTTTCTAACTTTACCCTTCAAGGCCCGTGATCACGATGGAATATGTCACGGTATTTTGCAACGTTTTCTGTCGTGCCATCAGGCATCGCATGATGTCGGCCGTATCAGTAAGTGATTGCGATCATGCGACTTCTAGCGGTACGACAGAGAAAGACGCGAAATGCCGCATTAAATGCCATTGTGGCCACAGGAGGTTGAGGGAAGAGTTAGAAAAACTGCACTGTACAAGACTTGCCCGCACCGAAACACACAACACACCACTCAAGAGTCATTTCTAAGGTATGGCAGACATGGCACGTGCCATGGGCGCCGCTCACAAGGGGCGCTATTTAGAGTAAATCAGCTAAAACAAATAACAACGACCCTAATTTGAAGTATCCTGACAAGGGCGCAAATTCTATGATTACCATGGGCGCCTGAATACCTAGATACGCCTCTGCACCACTGTTGATTGATTGTTAGTTATTTCGATCGCGTCAACGGCTAAGGTCATAAGTCATAACTGTAGTGTCAGTGGTGTCAAGGTCTTCTACTGATGGCAGTGGCACACGCCGTGGCACCGTAGCATGCCACGAGCTTCTCTGCGCAACTAGCGTCGGGAAAGGAAAAACTTAGTAACCCCGCCGTTTTACAATAGGAATGGCGTTGTCTCTGGTGGCGGGGTAATGAACTGTGTGGAGGGACGATTTCGTTGTGGCACTCGTGCCACGGACTTCCTCTCGTGGCGTCGACCTTGACAACACTAGTGTAGTTCATGTTTTATCCTCAGGAGGTGAGCGCTTTCTCCCCATTTACAGGAGAGCACAGACTTGCCAGCACCAAAAGACACCATACTACTGTTTGATTGACTGATTGATTGCTAGTTATTATAAGCGCGGTCAACGGCTAAGGTGAGTGTAGTGAACTCTTATCCTCGTGCAGTGGCGATGACCTGCCCCCGCTGGATGGCGGGTCGGAAGATGGTCGAAAGGTCGGCAACACAGCCCTTGACGTGACGTCACCCGAAAAGTCACGATCATTCACAATCAGGAGCTGTTCCGGCTCAGGTGATGCCTCGCTGCAGGAAATATACGAATCGGACGTGTATTTTTGCGCTTCATGTCACGTTCTAGCGAGAGAGGAACACCTACAAAAATGATCATGCATTTGAGGTGTTGGGAAGCACCAATCAATCATCTTGTTGCTGACTGATTGATTAGTGAATTCCGGGCGCGTCTACTACTGAGGTCATTAGTCCCCGTAAGTTTAGTGCATGTTTTATCGCGGGAGGTCGTAGTGGTCTTCCCTCACTGGATGGTGAGATCTCGCGCCGACCATGGTACCGGGGATTTCTGAACCAGGTATCTCCCCCAATGAGGCACCGCCTTAGGCGGGGCAAGTTCTAACACTAAGCTGCCGACCGGTCTCCCAGCATGTGTGGTAGAGTAGTGCATGTAAGTGTGTGTGTGTAAGTATTGGGTAAGGATACGACAAGGAAAGAGAAGGAAAGATCGCGCGCGGTCCGTAGCTCGTTTGTTAGGGTACTGCTCCTGCATTTATCTGGTATTGATCTGAGAAACTACGGTAACCTACCGATCAGAGCAGCCGGCCGCTACGATTCTCCTCCAGACAGCGTCAGAACTCAACCAAGCTATCTTGTCAGTGTCGAAAATCCTGCCACCGTCGGGACTCCAACCTAGGACCTCCCGGTCCGAGGCACTGCAGTTGAAGCTCTGAGCCACCTCTCCCGGCCAATCAGCCATCAATCATTAATCAAACCAGGCTTCTTCCTGTGCTGCACACCTAAATGGTGTAACGTATAACTCACCCTGCATACAGGACGCTCCCACAACCACGAGCAGCGCGTCGACGAAAGCGGCGTCGGCGCGCCTCCCGCCGGCGGCCGCGGGCGCGGGCGCCAACCTCTGCAGCGCCAGCAGCGCGGGCGGCCGCCAGCGGCAGCGCCGCCAGCTGCGCCAGCCACAGGCGCGGCGCGAAGGGCAGCAGCCAGCGCGGCCGCGGCGCCGGCCCCGCCCCCGCCCCCCGCCGCCGCGCCCCGCCCGCCACCGCCGCCGGACGCACCAGCACGTACGTGCTACACACACACACACACACAGATGGAGAGGGATATATTGCGCGAAGCACTGCGTGGCGCCAGATGCGCCGCACCGGCCGTGGCCGGCTCGACGCACGCATCAGCGTGTTGGGGAGTGCGGGTACTGGCCGCGAGATATTTGGTCAGCGATGTAACAGAAGGAAACAGAGGTGGATGAATGAGAGCGATGCGTGTATGAATGTGAATGTGTGTAATGAAGTGTGTATGAATGTGAATGTGTGTAGTAAAGTGTGTATGAATGTGAATGAATGAATGAGTTTGTACATATAGCGTAAGTATGAATGCGAGTGTGAATGTACAAAAAGAAAAAAGAAGAGAAAAATGAACAATAATAAGAATTTTACCGCAATCTCATTACTTATTAATTTTTTTACCATAACTAGCCTTAGGCCAAAGAGGCTCTGGAGTAATTAGCTAGATATAAGTTAGTTTTAAGTAGTTTGTTTAAGATAGGCCCAAATCCCGCTGCACAAGACTAATTGGCTGTAGCTCAATTTGTACCCGAACATTGAATAAATTCCCGCCCCTCCAGGGTAACTGGAGGGGGGAAATTGTAAAACGGTGGAGAGCGACCTTCTTCACAAGAGACTTCGAATCCCGGCGGATCTCGTTAATATAATTTTTACACTCTCGTATTTACTTCGTAAGAAGAGAAATTATTGTACACATGCACTGGAAAACGGTGAATTTTCGACAGAAAAACTCTCATTGTCGGGTCCTGGTATCAAAGGAGTGGATAAATCTTGATCCTGCGTAGAAAATTACGTCCTCTTAAACACGTACGTAATAAAATCCAAGTGACCCTTTATACTGAAAAGTCGATTGATAGCAAAACGTCTGTCAGTCTGAGGTTAACGCTAGCGTTTAAACCGTTCAACCCGATTTTATTGAAAATTGATTTTCCCCAATCGATTGAAATGAACTAAAAGTCCCCTTGATTTGAAAACGATATTTTGATTTTTGGGAATACTTTACATAAAGCCCCAACATTTTAAACATTGTAGCAAAAAACTCTCCAAATTTAAACTTAGGCCTCGTTTAAAATAAAGGACGAAGAAAATGGTGGAGGTCTGTTTCACGCTGAAAAACCTGATTTTTCGACAATTTCAAGTTTTTTTCAGTGTCTTTCTACTATTACAATATTCAAGATAGAGATATTTTCCTTAATAATATCTGTTCTTTAAAGTCAGAACGGGAAATGGGTCGCGTGCAAGTTTTCGAAAATGTAGTCCTTTTTCATGTAATTTTACGTGAAGTACAGACAATTATTTTTTTTCTCGAAAACTGCTCTACATACTTCTTTAAATTTTCTCCTATGTATAAACGGATGGAAGAAAACTTTGTGTTAGTCTCATTTCCGGCGACTTACAGTATTTTAGAAAATTGCAAATTTTAACATTTCAAAAATACAAAATTGTAGATGAAGACTTTGTCTTCCCCAAAATCTTGTCTAAACTAGTGGTGTCAAAACAGCACATACTTTCCGCACTTGAAAACAGTTTACATAATATTGAAATATTGCAATTTCGGCGGCCTACTGATTCAGCTATTACTTGAAAACGTCCAACTTCAACAATTGAATAATGCCCGTGATGCATA